>DWON01000083.1:0-47902 GCA_018251015.1 Phocides pigmalion okeechobee
TGTGATGCATGTGAGTGTATTTGTGCGTGTGAAAGTGAGTGTGGTGTAAACATATATGTGAGTGTGGGTGTGTGTGTATTTTATTCTAGAAGAGAAGCAAACTAACCTGTACTTCTTCTGATTTCTATATCTTCCTGCACGCATTTTTAAGTTCCTTGGAATTGTCTTCATGAGTAATAAGCTAATATCTGCGACGAGCCAATTAATGGCGACATTAACTCGTCTATTTGATAGTTATAAGATAATTGGTAGTCCCAACTCTTTTGATCTATGGTTAAATGGTAATTCGGGAAAAGCCATTTTTTGTGTTATTACATTTATTAATTATTTCCGCCCAGAAACGTCTGGTACTGTCAACTATTTTATTACTTTACCATTTAAAGTAGATCAAATAGCCTGGTCTATGTAAAATCGCAGTATATATGGTCAAATAGCAACAAAACCTTATTTACAAGTAAAGCTAATTCGAAAAGTAGATTAACGGTGTAATTATACAAAGTTACTAACTGGTGTTGGACGCGACATGTTGACGAGCGTAATCGTTATCCGTAAATGCAAATCGTGCCAAGTAAGGTTCGAGCAAAAAGTCCGGTGTCTTCCCGCGCCACGCTTCCCGTCCAGTTTCCTAAGCGTTGTAGGGTTGCCAACTGTACATTACATAATATTTTTCTCCCAAAAAGAGGGTAATATTTTCGACTGTACATATCGCTTACGTGGCAATACATTGAAAATTTCACATTTTGAAAGGTGGTAGAGCCGTTAAAGCTCGCCCGGGGCGGCACCACCGCCCCCCTCATAAACCGCCGTAAAGCAACATGTTCTTCACGTATTGTGTTTCGGTTGGGGAGGAGCGGTTGGCGGATTCACATTATTGGAGGCGACCATCTTAGTCCTCAACAGTAGGAACGCTTCCGCGTTCATCCATAAATAAAAGACATCCACCTTTTGTGAATTTTGTAGAAACAATAATCCAATATAGATAGAATGTTTAAATTGTAGGACATTTATATTGACAATAATATTAAATGTTTACATCTGGTGTTTTAACTTATAACTTGGTGAAGCCACAGGTTGACGCTAGTTATATATATTTACACAGATTCAATTTATTTCTCGTAATAACAGTCGATAACCCTAATAGTAAACCATATGCCACATTCGGATTTGAAAGCATACCTTATCGCGGTTTCCTTTACTACCATGTAATCTGTCTTGTGATTTCTTTTTAATTTTTATAGGCGGTAGCAGTAAGTGTCTTAAAATTTTATAGCCAATTACACAGAGGACTGTCTCATTTTTTAGTTTTACCTCTTACCACACTTTACCGGTGAAGTATCTTCTTTATTTATCCAACTCTTTCACGTTCTTAGAATGGAATAATTATAGTAGAAAAATAATGAATAATAACGATGTATGAAACATACACTAGTTAATGAAATGACTCGTGGTCAAACAGTAGAATGCTGGCCATCTGATGTTAAATAGACTCTGCAGCCCATGGACATCCACGTCATGCCTCAAACAAGACTAAAGTCTTGATTGACGTCGTGTATAAATGCTTTGCTACTCTTAAAGACAGGGATGATCGCCTTGCTTGTAAGTGTAAACGGTACTCTTCATGTTGTAAAAAAATCAATTCAAATATCTGTTCTAAAGCTATTCATAGTTCTGAAATAAAGAATAAATAGTTTTTTTTATTTAACATCCAGTGGCCTGCATGCTCGTTGATTACACTTCTCACATGAAATAGAGACTTAACTCGTACTAATGACCTTATAGGTCACAGCTTCGCGTGTATACATTCAACTGGCGTGTACATACGCGGTGCACTGTCCCTGTCTGTAGATACAATCGTGGTGGACAATACACTCCCCGCCCCACAGTTCTCACATGCGTTGCGACATGGCCGATCCGCTTGTCTCGCTGACAATGCGTTGTTTTTATGCCACCACTGTATGGTATAAGTTGGAAACGATGATTCTATAATGTTTAATACCTTCGAAGGCTTCCTTGTTGATCTGACGTAGTTATGACAATTTGATGTCTGTATTTGAAGCATCTAAGAGCGGTTTCGTAACGTTACTCGAAAACTACAATGCGCTTCAAATCCAAGACAGTTTGTACGCAGTGCGTGTTCGTGTGTGTGTGCGCGCGTGCGTATGTGCGTATGTTTTAAAGTTGGGAGAACCATATTTCGACCTTGAAGGTACCACCGCCGCCTTTATAATCCACCGTAAAGCATTAATTTTGCTTCGGTTGGAGAGGTGCGATTACCGGCTACATTTTGACGCGAGACGGCCGTCTTAGTCCTCAGGAGTAGCAACGTATCTACGTTCGAGTTCAGATAGGATTTCAGTCGTATTTGTGGTTGTACGTGAATGTCTATGGGCTACTACCTAACATCAGATGGTTTGCTGCTCTTCTGGCATAAAAAAAAATCATAAGTGCGCGTGTACGTTTTTTTATATTGTAAAATAAACCCACGAGTTTGGTTACCTGACTAAATGCTATGCAGCCCATGGACATACACGTCCAACCTCAAACAGGACTAAGGTCCTGTCTGACGTCACGCTGATACAGGTGTTGCTACTAAGATGGGCGTCTGGCTTGTATGCGTAGCCGTAGCGGATATGTGATGTAAAAGAAAAATTTTATTACGTAGATCTATTTTATTATCGCGTATCGCTTGTCAATTAAGGTTGAAACTACAAAGAATGTGCAATTGAAAGTTTCGTGCAAAAATCCACGAAATAGCTCTTATAGCGAGTTCGTGATGTCGCGTGTCGCGTGTCGTGTGTATTGTGTAAGTATGTGCTCCTTTGTGGTCAGTGGCGAATGACCACGCGTAAAATACACACTGTCATAGTGTACATTATTTGGATAAACGCTTAAATGAGAGTGAATATTCACTTCGATTAATAGTAAAATATTATGAAATTTGAATGTTGTTTACGGTATAAGCCATGGCTTATAGCCTAGCTTATAGCTAACCATACATGTATGGTTACGGTGTAAGGTAGACCATAACATTTGTGGTTATTCTAATCTAACATGGTTTACGTTAAAATTAACTATTATACAATACAAGCTTAACCCAAACAAATTAAAGGCAGTCTGTGCCCACGCGGCATGGTGCCAAGAACGTTGAATAGCGATCACGATTCCGCGCGAGATATGAATCAGCGCTCTTGTCACTAGTAACGTCGATCAAACATGAAATCAACATCATATTCCTATGGGAGAAACTTCCTAACTGGTGGATAGCTTGAACTAAGTTTTAACTGATATCCTAGTTTTAACTAGTTTCATATTAGGCCTGCAAAAACCTGATATGAATCCACTAGTATTCATAATTTAGGCTTTCATAAATATTGCAATTTAATAGGCACTAAGAAATAGAAGTGACGCCCCTAAACATATCTGCAATATCTGTACAGTGTGACAAAGAATTGGGGTTGACACACTTTTGTTGGCAATCGTAAAATACTTGACACTGCCATTCCGCGATTTGGGACCATTTGCAGGAATCATCGCATTTCGTTTAATAATTAGGTAAAATTAGCTTTTTATCGCCAAAGTCGATTATCTCGCGGCGAGTCCTTTATGCAAACATTACATTTGGTGTCGTTTGTCGTAAATCTCTGTACCAATTACTGCGAACCTAATGGAATTTATACTGCGAACATTAAAGGCGATTGTGCTCAATTTGCAGCGATTTTTATAGTCACCCGCCTCAAGACATTTATTGCCTCAAGCCTTTTAATTGCTGCTAATGGGTCAGTTCGTGTACTTTGCTTGAAGATGTACTCGTCATTCGTTTAAGTGCGCTATGAGAAAAAGACATGCAATTTATTGTAATTAACGTGGTCTATTTGCGTATGTGTTTAGTTGTGCCAAAATATGATTATATTTTATTTTCAGATTACATCGGTTTGGTTAACGTCAATAAGGTCTTTAGCAAATAAAATATCTGAGTGATTATTTTTCTCTTTTTTATATAATAGCAGTAAACGAGCAAGCAGTCGATCTGATGAAATGCGATCTTTTGCTGTCTATGAACATGTAATTAACTCCATTTAACAGAATTCCTATCAGAATTTGAACAAATGGGTTTCTACTCTTAAGGACTAAGGAACTATTCGAACGTAACGAATTTGTATCATTCCTTAATTTTTAGTACCATCTATTGTTATTATTTAAATACATTAAATGTGGACATAAACAAAATATCAAGTAGATCGGACAGATATTCATATTTAACATATGACGTGCCCATTATATAATTATATACTATTTATGGCCCACATAACATAACATATTAAAAAAACTTTCATCAGTGTGTCTTAAGTCTTTAAGAGATTTTTCAAAACTGGTTTGAAGTTATAGAAACAAGTACGTTCATGTACACAAAACAAAAAGGTATTTTTAGCTATATATTATTACATTTTTTTCAAAATTATTTTTATAGTTTCGTACTAAGTAAACCAAAAATTAAAACTAAGTACATCCGCATACCACGCTCGGCGCATGGTATTATCCATGGGAATTCAGAAAACGTGTGCGCAATTTCCTCCGGAATCGAACCGACACTCACGCGCCCTCGTGCCGCGTATCACGAATCGATTTACATCCCACTCCCCGTCCCCCTGTCGATGGGAACAATGATCCCATTGGATCTCTTGTACTGGAATGCTTTAATGGTGTTAATGTTAAGTAGAAGACTAGTAGACGCCGAACTTGGATATTTAAGAACATTCTACGTTAGACCTATAGTTTTAAATAGCATATTTGGACTGGGGAGGAACCATCGCCCCTTCAAGTTCCACCGTGACTTAAATTTTATATTTCGGTTGGAGAAGTGCGGTTGCCATACTTAAAACATCATCTTAGAAGTAACAAAGCCTATATAAGACTGCAGATGGGAGTTGAGTCTTGTTTATTTTATTCTTTTACATCCAAACATCCAAGGTGTACTGACAGTGAAGCTCAATCTCCAACATCGACGTCCACTCTTACGTTTCTTGTGTAATAAAGAAATAAATGCACACTGTTCTCTTATTAATCTATCATTATTTTCCAATATCCTTTGCATCCAAACATGCGAGGTTTAATGACAACTTGAAGCTCAGTCTCCATGTTTCGACCCCCACTTCTACATGTCTTGCGTAATAAAGAAACAAGTGCACACTGTCGCCTTATGTAATAGAAAGTGATCTATTATTAGGCTAATCGCACAAATAACGCGGGTCGCACGATGTATCGCGTGTGACCCGCGCATTGATCTCTGTGAGGCGGATTCCACATTGTTTGTCAATCTATCTAAGGATGATTACTTTTTTTTCTAAGACAGATATCGCTATGTGAATACATATGTGTAGAGAAAGATTTTTGGAGTACTTTTAATCAAATGCAGTAGTAGTCAATAATCAAATGTAATGAAAATTTAAATTTGGTACAATGCATATGGTCACTAGAAATCTGGAATATCGTCACTGGAAAGTGAATAATGTACTAAAGCGCCTTGCTGGCCAAATACGCCAGCGATCTTCTGAGTTACAAGGAATTTGAAGAACCTTGTTATTAGTAGTATATTATTATCTATATACTTCTAATAAAAAGGTTCTTTATGCTTCATATTATCGTAAGACTTTTTTGACAGATCAACGCATATATAACTATATGTGTTGGACTACATACTCGTTTAACATTTCAATTTCATAAAAGAACGGTTTTGAAAATACTTTATAACTTATACACATCGGCGCCATTGAAAACAAAGTGACATTGTTAAACCGGCTTGGTAATATACTATGACATCGTTGATACAAAGATGCTGTTAATGTCGGAATAAATAATTAATATGGATGTTTTGATGATTAAACATAGAGTTACCATGATAATATGCTGTTAGATGACAAATATCTTGTAAAATTATACAGTTATGCAATTTGATTAATTCAATCTTTTAATTAACGAAAGGATGTTGTAAATTTGTTTTTGCTGTTTTTTAATAAAGCTATATTTTACAAGGGTGGAGTGATATTAAATTAATAAGGCCTTGTGACATAATTTGATATTTAATGTAAGTTTTAATGTTTGTAGTAATGGCAAAACTGTAGCAAAATAAATAGGACTTAAAGAATTTTTTTTTGGGTATCAAAATATTTAAGATACATAATTCAAAGGGCTGGTGTTGTGTGTGAAGGGCCTGTGTAATGAATGGAGTAATACGTACTGAAATTATTATAGCTTTTTATTTAGATCCTTAAATGTATTAGGTTTTAAGCCTTTCGAAGGGTTATATTAGGTGCTTTAGAAAGGCTTTGTGCCGGACACAAAAAGTTGGACACCAGTCTCAAACATATCTTAAAGAAAAACTATCGGTTAAATATGGTCAAATTCGGGAAATCAAAAACAGATCCTGGTAATTGAAACCAAAATGTAGCATTCGCGTCGCGGACCATCAATAATAACATAAAAATCACATTAATCGCGCATATAATATATACCCTGGTTATGTATTATTTGTCATAAATCATTGTGCCTATGTAATTGGGCGGCTTTCTATTTAAATGTCTAAAAAGTGTTACGGCGAAAGTGCTAGGCAGTCTGCCGTTTGTTTTGACTCGTTTTCACTTTTATTTTTGATGTACGCACTTCCCTTGAGTAATAAGTCAAGCGTTGATATTATTGTGCTGTTTGAACCTGGAATTAATATAGAAACTTCTAAAAAAATCTGTATGCTCTATCTGTAATTTTTTGTTATAAATATCCGTTCTATGACTCTCACCCCAATTATATTGTTAGTTTTATGTGTGTCTGTTTGTATGTTCTTATATAACTCATTAACGGCTTTATAGATCATAATGAAAATTGGAATATAAGGAGAAAATGAAATTCCGCAAATGGGTGGCTTTATAAGATAAGACACAGACTACAGTTACCACAAAAAACTTATCGAGCTGCTAGCGTAGCACGCAGTAGTACCTATGTTAGCATTTGACACAAAATACAAAGAAGAATATTTGAGAATGTTTTACAGATAGGTTTTTATTTTTCAATTTATTTATCTCCTTTAGTTGTAATTTTGTTTGGTCTATTAATTCTATTGTTTATACTAAATTCATTGGATGTAAATGGCATCCATTTAACATCAGATGACCTGCAGGCTCGTTTGCTACTTCCCAACATAAAGAAATCTAACTCGTCGTAACACCGTTGCCCACCGTACAATATGACATTTTACGATTTATTAGCGGAAAGGTGTTTATGACCAATGATTGACATTCGCCTTGAGGATACCGGTTTACCCAGACGATCGGCCATTTCACATGACACGTATTAGACAAGTGCTAGAGAGACACGTGATACGCAGGCTTTCATTATACAAACAAATGAAAGCTGCGAATAAATCACTCGTTATCTTTAAATTACTTGATAAGATACCTCACGTATGAGATGTCTATTGTGCAATGTATTCATGGCAACTTTAAATCAAAATCTAAATTATTTAATTATTGTTTAGGTTAGGTTTTTATTATAATTCGTTTTAGATTTTCATCATTGTAAAAGTAATTTTATTCCAAATAAATTTTTGAAGTTCAAAATGAGTTCTGTACAGAAGTCTTTTTGAACTTCAATAAACCACCACAGACTTGTAAGGTGTTTTGGAGCCGTTGCGAAAGAAACTCCAAAACTCACATCTTTTTTAATTCTGAAAATGTTATTTACAGATGAGAAGTTGAATTAATGAAGCAAGTAGAGCTGGAATTGTTTTCATGTACTTGTCATTTAAGTAATCATTGGTTTTATAATACGCCTTCTTACACTATGTCTGTTTAATAACCAATTTAAACTTCTTTTCTGGTAGATTTATAACATGATCTGACATTGTAACAGCGAACAGTTCCCCCATAAATGATTTGGCGTCCGTACATTGTCTATGTTTAGAGAAGGCCAGTCTATTCTTGTTTCAAATATTCAATTTCAATGTACTCTTACTTCAATTCCTGGATAAGCAGACATCAATATAATTAATTTAGGCTTCTCTTTTGGGTGTGGGTGATTAATTTAAGATATTATTTGTATATGACATTCGCAAAGACGGAACAGATGTACATTTTTGAGTTTCTTTCGCCGCCTCTTCTCCAAAACGAAACACCTTACGAGTCGTTGGTAGTTTATCGACGTTCAAAACAGTTCTGTAAAGAATATACTTTGTTTTTTTTTTGTGTACTTGTTTTTGTGTTTATCCAAATGCGACACAGGAACACTTGGTGCTAAGGGTGTTAAAAGCATTTACTTAAGAGTATTTACCTGTCGGTGGTAGTTTATTGACGTTCAAAAGAGTTCTGTAAAGAAATTGCTTTGAATAAAAATATTTTGATTTTGATTTTTTTTTATTGTGAAAGAGAAACGGGCATGCTAGCGACCTGGCGTTAAGTGGTCACCGCAGCCCATGGACAACCACGTCCAATCTGAAATAGAACAGAAGTTCTATTTAAGTTTTTGTGTTTATCCAAATGCGACATAGAATACTTTTGGTGCTATGGGTGTTGAAAGCATTTAAAAGTACTTACGCCATCAATCTCCTTTCACTCCTTATCTTGTTTTCCGGTTCGTTGCAAGCCCTCGTTAATTGGAAAATTACTAAGATATTTACATAGTACTCTGTCAATAGGTCAGCTGAAGCATAGAACAAACATAGTTATCTGGTGATCTTCCGTAGACTCATGATAAACATAGGTGACGTGCTTCTGACTAACCTGGGCGTGACTAGGGCTGCCAACTGCAACGAGAAGGGAACATTGTTACAAAAGAAAAATATGTCTATGTAAAATCTATTTACTGTGTTTTTTAACTGGGTCATTAGCGAAATTCATAACAAAATATGTTTTATTTTTCTTTTTTTTATAATGAAAGAGTAAGAAACGGGCATGCAGGCCACCTGATGTTAAGTGGTCACTGCAGCCCATGGACAACCACGTCCAATTTCAAATAGAACAGAAGTTCTATTTAGGGATGGACGCGGATGCGTTCTTACTCTTGAGGACTAAGATGGTCGCCTCTAATAATGTCTATCCATGTATTTGCATGGCTCCTGGTCACGGCTAAAGTTAGCTGCTGGTAAAAGGTATAAATTTCGCGATAATATTAATTTAAAGTGATATGTTCTTAACCATAGTGAGGGTTGGACAATATTTAAATTACTGTAATTAAAATGGCCCTCACGTTCATTAATTATGAAACAAAAACAGAGTAATAACATATTAACTAACGATCAAGTAAAGACAGTCTAGTTTGAAATTGGATGTGGAATCCCACAAGCTAGAGCTATCTCTTTACATCATGTTACGTGCACTCATTTGTCGCACTTTTAGCATAGAAAGGTTGAGAACCCTAGGCATGACTGGCATTTGACGTGAATCAGAGTTGACTGCTCATTATTAATTATTATGAGATGTAATCTAAGTTAGTCACACAAGAGTAACAAGTGCCCAGTTTGCTTATGTAGTGTTATTAAATAATATATAATGTTCAGCTGTTGAACATACGCAAACGGTAATGTAGCAAGTGTTATTTTTAATATGATGATATATTTTTCTGTGTATATATATGTTGTTTATGTTGCACATGGCTCGAGGTCACGGTGATCACGGGAAGCTGGGGTTTCCCCTCACCACCGCAGTTTAGCCGTGACCATGAGCCATGCAACTGGTGCGAAATATCGGCAATTAAAAATCATTTATCCTGAATTCCCGTTATATAAAAAATGTATAAATTCCGCGATGACATTTGTTTAAAATCGTATGATATGTTACGCCTTGCACGTATGGTCCTTGCCAGGTGTAGGCATTTCGTTTTGGAGATGAAGCGGCCAAAGAAACTCCAAAACTCACAAATTCTATATCTTTCAAAATATCGATTAACCAATAATAACTTAAATTAATGGAGCAAGTGGTGCTGTAGTAAAATATTCAAATTTTAAATTTAATAATTATATTTCGCCCCACATTTGACTGAAAATCAACATAGTGTCAGATAACGGTTACTTTGCTACTCTGAAATTCCCGCAAAATATCCGCGTGTTACAGTATGCCTTATAGGAAGCCATCAATAATGCATCCGTGCAGTATATGGGATAATGATGTAAGGCCTTACGGGGAACAATTTATTCTAGGATGTACTTAGTGATAGCTTTGTGGGCATCATGCTATTCTTTGCGCGAATGCCGACAGCCTCTTGGAATCAATTGTAATAAGGAGCCTCAGGAGTACAGGAAGAAAATTTATGTAATCCTTGCAATTATTATCCGTAGTTCCTAACCTGACTTGATTTGAAATGTGTTCTGCGCAGAAGCGTTCATTTTTACTGGAAAATCAAAATGTTCTTCTGTCCGCCTGAATGCTAAAAATTGCACATTTTTATGATACATTATTTTAACATATAATCTAATGAAATGTCGTTCTTAACTTGTATCTTTTGTTGATTTGTAATAGCAGATATACTTATGGGGGATTTACTTAGTTTTATTTAGCAGACATTATTGCAAGAATAGGTACTTACCTATTGAGCATTCAATGGATGTGTGTCAAATTAAGCTACTACAAACAAATATTACCACGCTTGATCGTCGCCGCCGGTGACAAGAGGGCTGGTTCATATCTCGCGCCGAGAATTGTGATTGCTATTCAGTGCGGGAATGCAGCTAGTGTTATTGGAACCATGCCGCCTGGGTACGGACTCCCTTGAGATTGTCTATGTTAGGTTTTTATTACAATTAGTTTTAAGATTTTCACGACATATTGTTACCCGTTATTTAATTAAGCTACTTGCATTACCTACAGCTTATTCTAACTGTCTTTGTTCCAGGGCTGGGCGCAGAAGGCGGAATCCCCTGGCGCTGTACACTGAAGACGATGGCCACGACTTGAGCGACCTGGGCATCGGCACCTCCAGCACCAAGAGCAGCCTCAGTGAGGACTGTGATACACACAGTTTGGCTGTGAGTAACTTTTATATCACATTAAAAACTTGACAAAATATTTGACATCAATTTATGATTTCTGACCTGTTATTGAATCTAGAAACCTTTACAGACCACATCATGACGGACACTATGTTATTGTTCATTACAATAGACATTAATTATTTATCACAAACATTTAGATAGAAAACTATACGAGTCGTATTGTGAACCTGAAATTTTTGTGGTATTGTCTGTGATAATTTTAAATATGTACATAATTTAATAGACTAAGGTAATAACCAATCGAATGACTAAACTAATGAATCTGTTATTGTGTTTTCAGAGCGATGGAATGGACCTTGACAAAAACCACTCAGACGTGGACAATATGTCTAATTGCGATAATACCCGCAAACTCGGCTCGAGTGCCAACGAATACGACACCTGCACGACCACGACTATCAGCTCCCCGGAACCCGAAGAGTACACATACGAGGGTGCCATAGAGGGCTACAAATCTAGGATTATATCGCAAACTAACAGTAGCATTGTTAAAACGGTCGTCAACAACAACCTCAAGGAGAAATCACCGGACAAAACTAACGGTGATGTAAATAGAATCAGAACGACTGTAAGTAACAAAATCGAAGAGAAAGTTTCATCCTTTCAACAAGAAAGAGCAAACGACACCAAAAATAATAATCAGAAGAAGGACTTGCCGAAAGTCGATATTCACAAGAGAAGAGAACAGTTTGAGAGAGAAAACTCACAAGAGCCACAAACAAATAAATCAAAATTACCTGATATTTCAAATAAAAAATCTATAAAGGAAAGACTTTCTAGTTTAGAAAAATTCACAGAAGAAATGCAAGTGCATAAGTCTACTAGCGACCTGACGAAGTTACCTACAGAAGTGCGGCCACTCAAAGAGCGTTTGTCTTCTCTTGAAAAAGTCAAATCTGCGTCCACGGAAGTCGACAAAGGAAAACGGCTTTCAAATGGAGACCTAAGCAATACAAAATCTTTAAAAGAACGCCTTTCCAGTTTAAAGACACAAAAGTCTGAAGAAGAAGTAAAAATAACAAAAGTCGAAGTTAAAGACGTATCGATGAGTCTTAAGGAGCGACTGTCTTGTTTAGATGCAGCTAAAAATAAAGAGATACCTAAAATATCTGTCGAAGATGAAATCGCTGCTAACAATAAATCAACAAATATGACTGTAAATGATGAATCAAAGGACAAATTGTCTGATAGTTGTATGAAAACAAACTTGTCCGATATTGAAAATCAAATGCAAAGTTTTTGCCGTTCTCTCGATAGCTTGGATATTAACGGGCAGTCGTCTCCAAACTCCTTTGAGAGAGTTCAAAGCTTAGAAGATTTCGATTGCGCCGATTTGCAAAATAACACTGTTCCGAGTGATATTGAAACTGAAGACAGTGGAATACACACAGCCAGAGATTCGTGCATACCGGCCGATGATATCGCAGATTTAACTCAAGTAGCTTCTCCCATCGGAGAACCTATGATTGAAGTCTCTGAGTACGAGTCTTCTAACGAAGATAGTATAATGACGTTGGAGCCAACGAAAATTCCCGTCGAATTTACCTCTGAACCTGTCCAAGCAGTAGCTGATACTATAGTGGAAGAAGTTGAGGAACAGGACAGTAAAACAGAAGACACTGACAGTGGAAGTAACTATCTCCAAGCAGTATCTCAACCTGAAGAGCTAAGCGTTACCGAAGATGTGACTGAGATACAAATGGACAAAGAAGATGAAGATACATTAAAGAGTTTGGAAAATCAAGACTCTAGTGTAAGTCTCAATGAGCCTGGATCCACTTCGTCAGACACCGATACTGTGGTGTTTCAGGGGAAGATGACTATACACTTGAACTTGAATGAAATATGCAATAATCTAAACACTGGTGCTGGAAACAATTCTAACACTAATGATATTACTACTAACGATACTTCTAACAGCAAAAGCATGCCAATGGTAACTGTCTCTAATATTACAACTACTACTAACATCTCACCAAAGAATTCCATTGAAACGCTTAGAACATTTAGCGATAACGACTCACTAACCCATAACATTGTTGATGTAGCATCATCTAAATACTCGCCAGATAACCAAAACATAGGTACGGACATGTCTCATATCAATCATTCTACATCGCACGCTCAGGGGTCTAATCAAAGCAACGTAACCATCAATCCAGGTAACAGTGATGTAGCGGTAAGTAACACCCAAGATTCTAATCCATTCTGGGAAAAAAGAACTAAACGTTGTATAGAACCGAATAGACGTAAAACTATTTTGTTTATTAATAACAAAGTGACAGTTAAATCTGCAAAGAATTCTAGTAATACAAGTGTAAAGGAAAGTGCCTAAAAGGGCCTAGGGTTTTGTAATTATAAATATAAATCCATACGATTTCTCAGCATTGCCTAGCAAGTTAGATGAGAAATGACGTGATGGTCGGTAAATTTTCTAGAATTTTTATGATCTCGTATATTCTGATACGATTTCCGGTCTTCCGATTCCAACCCACCCTTAATAAACCTACTTTAGAAAATGCCTTACATTGAATATATTTGGACTACTAATTTTTCTAATTCTCATACATCATACCTTAACAGCATTTATATAATTCGATTAGATTTCACGTTGTATCTAATAAATTCATGTGTTAAAACAAAGTAATATTAAGCTGTAGTGGAAGTAGACAAACAAGTAAAATCATTAATACAATTTATACTCGTAGACAAACAGGGTAAATGTGGACCCCATTAGACACATTACATAAATCATGATATTACAAAAAATAGAACAAAAAGTAGCATCAGACACTTCACAATCACCACCATTTAGAAAATTTGTTCTTTAAAGTGATATCTGTAAATTCATTATATCGAAAATATATGTTACACTGTTATATGGCTTTTATTTATGTACATATTGTATATCCTCTCATATATACACCATGTTAGATGTTCGTTATTCTAGATAAAACGTATATAGATTGAGCTAAATGCGTGCAAATTCAGAATCCGCCACCCTACTGGGTATGATAAAAACAATTCTCTTATCAACAAGACGCATATCTTTAGCAAACAGCCGTATCTTCTGATTATGGCTTAGTAGGGTAAACGTCGTTCGCAGGAGAGACTCCTTGCCGATGCTCGTAAAATTGTACTGATGTTATTTTTAAAATATCTTTATCGATAGGAACCTTGCATCAGCTTTGGGTGATGGGTTAACAAGGTAAGACAAGTTCTACGTAGAGTTTGCGCTTCATTCTAACACGCATTCCGCCGCATTATGTGCTAACTTGCCATGACGCTTATACATATTATGTTCTCGCATGCCTACAATAACTATTGATTTTTATTTTTATTTTACAGAGATTTTATTTTAATTTGTGCTTTGTTTTAATTATTTTGAAGCGTTGATGTTGTTTTGTGTTTTCAAATTAGATTTTATTCTAATACAATTCTTTTAACACTTCAGGTCATAGATGCATTAGAATTAGCGTTCAAAGAGTTAGACTCAGAAGATAATATAACTATCGATATAATGGAGGAGTCCGTACATAAATTAGACGAGGTCAAGCCGAATAAGAACGATGTAGAGAACATCGATACTTTGCTGGATTTCGACGTTGACAACAAAGTCTCTGTAACACCTTTGTATGAAAACATAGATATATTCTACCAAAACTCAGCATCTGATGGGACAGCGTTCCCCTTGGATTTGCCTTCTAATGTTCTTGAACCTCCAAAAGAGAAACCTCCACCACCCCCTATGGAAGACAATGCTGTAGATGAATTGTTGGGTAATGTAAGTAGTATAATTATTCATTGAAATTAAAAAAAAACAACTTTAAAATCTTACTGCCCTATATAATCGAGGTTAACACATTCTTTTTCATAGAATATGTTCCGATTAATTTTGATCATATAGTTAATGGCGAACATTTATATCAATTCTTTAATACATTTTATTCAATTTGATTTTAAAGGGAAACTTTAAACATACAAGCTCCGCACGACGCATCAAGAAAGAGATTAGGAACAAGCGTACCAGCTTCCTTGGCATTGAGGGCCAAGTTGACGACAGCTACTTAGACGTTGACCTAACCCTCGCTCCTCGCCCCGACATTACTTCCTTCCTTCAAGAGGAAACGAAGATTGAGAAACTTCTCTATAAGAAAACCCTGTCGCATGATATGGATGCCAAGTTGAGAGACAGTAGAGACTCTGGTGTGGATGTAGATAGGGGACCGTCAGCTGAAGCTTGGTATAAAGGTCAATCGTCGCCGGAGACATCAAATCCGCACAGCAGACAGAATAGCGAGGTAATATGACTATAATTCTATCATTATATGTTATATTGAATATAATTGGAAGTCGTCTACAAGTAGATAAAGATCTTAGTACAAGTGTTTGTTTTCATGAACTATATGCTTTGATAACTTGATTAAAATCTTTAGATAATAATCGTTTCCTTGAAAATCTCACTCTATGATTTTAAACAATATTATGACATAAAATTAACGTAACTTATTTACTCACTACATTTTTATTTTACATGAGAGACCTAAATTAAATTACTTTTGTATTTCTAAATCATTAGTTCTCATTATGTAGTATGAAATTGATGTCCACGGCAGAGCAACACGTCATTTAGATTTACGTGGCCATCGTTTAGGTGACCATAAACTGTGGTGACTTAATAGATTTGGTATTTATACCAAATGAAAAAATATGCTTCTAGACGATAGCTACAACACTTGCGTATTTTCCAGCCATACACTCAAATGACAGTGACTTCAGACGAAGAAGAGAACACGAAGAAGAAAGCTGTACAGAACTTCAGCAACCACCTCGCAACCAAACTGTCCGGTCTCACGGAGACTGCAGAATCTGCCGAGAACAAGATCGACAATCTGGACAAGAAGCTACAGCAGCAACAGGTAAGCACCGACTGAGACGGTGACAGGACGATAGTTACCCACTGTGTGATCACGGCACGAGATTTGAGCTCTCTTGGGGTTAGAGAGATATTCGAAAATGTAGAAATAAATATTTTAGAAAAGGTTATCACAGGAAATATTGACTTATAAATCGATGCAACTTGAACTAATGTTAAGTCAGATAGTATCAGTAATGTTAGAAATGCTTCAAACTGTTAGAATAATATAGATAATGGTATCGAGGATACATGCGTTGTTAATGTAGCTAACTGTATGACACATTCCGTTGTTGTATATAAAATTAAGATGTAAGGTTTAAGGCAAGCTGGTAACGATTCTGTTTGTGAAAAGGCTGTAAGTCCACTGCATTTAATGATTTATTAAACGTTGACATATTTTCGATGTTAAAAATTCTCATGTTTTAACTAAAACGGGCATAAATAGAAATTTGGAATTCAAGTTTCGTGCCGCTGCAAACGATCGCAACATACGATTATTAGTTCAAGAAGTGGATTACTTATAGATAAAGATACATTAATCATCTACAAATATCTTTGGAATGTCCAAATGATAGCTAATTTATCGATTTCAAATATTTCCTATCTCTATGTACATATCGCCTTTCGATTGACATATTGTGTATCGTAGATCTCGTACAGTAGTTTTAGATTTTATTTTGGGTTCATTGAGATTGCATCTCGAATTTCTTCTGTAGTTATTACTTTATCATTGTCTAAAGCTACTTATATATATTTTTCTAAATTGGTTGATTTTGTATGCAAATTGTTCTTAGCATGTTTACGAGTATCAGCAGGTATAAAGTCTAGAATGTTCTCTAGCTTTCTAGATGCTTATGAGGCGGTATTTGTTAAGAAATGTATATATAAAACTATTGTAACAAATTTATTTTATTTCTTTGTTGTTATGGAAGTTATTTCAGCAGCAGCTTTGAATATATTAATGGTTATGGGACTCCGCTATTTTCGTAACGCCATTTTGTTTCGTGGAGTGGAAAGCACTAATCCTTCGTCTCGTCTTTCATTAAGTAAAAATGGAACCATTAGATATTTACAAGTTATATTTGTTAATTATTAGTTATTAGTTTACTTTATTAGAGAAATATTTAGTTTTGTTATTAATTAAAGCATATATTTTTGTTATGGTGCCCTGTAGATCATTTATCGATAGTGGAAATAATTTTCCAATAGTGGGAATGTGGGCTGTATCTTTTTTAAGGCTGTACTCAATTTCTAAGAACCACATATCAAATTTACCACTGATTATGGCTTTGTTAAGAGTGGATATACCTTTGAATTGCTGCAAAGTTTATCAAAGCTTATTTTAATGCTTACATTAATTTTCTTATTTATATATTTAATTTCCTGGGAGTAGTTTTGTATCCTTTGGTAGTTAGTAGCTCGCCAGTAAATTCGATTAGTATCCTAGTATGTATGTTGATTTCTATAATAACGTTAATAAAAAATATTTATGTCACAATATAAAGCCTTTTATTTGCATTTGCACCTGGTAGTTACACTTCGCTGTGATGCGCTTTGCATGTAGTTTGAAATTGCAATAAATTAGCAAATTAAGTTGTTATATAGCTATTCAAATTTTGTTTGTTTTGTGTGAATTCAGTTTTGATACATTGCATTTCTTAAGAAAATTTCATTACCGTTAACCTTCATGTAGGAAACATTATATGTTCGTGTAGTTACAATTGCTACAAGATATAATAAATGTATCGTTTATTGTACATCAAAAGTTATTTATTTATTACAATCTTGCATGTTATTAATATTTAATAACAATTGAATAGATTGTGTGCACCAATATTTGGATCATAATGCACTGAATATGCAAATTAAACAGATAAATGGGTGCAAAAATATAGCATAATCTAAACTTGTTTTATGTCTAACAAATATTCGATATGTGATGAATAGTTGAATGAAATTAGTGACAAACTGAACACGAACACAAATATAATGGTTCCAAAGATTCACCGCCATTTTTTTGTGTGTAAATAACAAGATGGGCGGCGCGCGGTCGCCGCGGCGCACTAACGCCGGCCGCGACGGGGTGTTTGACGATGCTCATACCAAGGTGATTGATGTTTTACACTGCTAATTCATTTACGTACGGACTGCAAACTTTTTAACACTAATTCATATATACAACTGTATTTGTATTATCAAAATATTTTTAATGTATGATATGATATGTGTCATCTTTTCTCAGGGGTTAAAAATGATTAATTAACCTTGATGATCACAATACCAAATATAATAATCCTCTTTTACATGATACTGTTGGTGGTTTATTTTAATTAATTGAACGGTGATTTTTATTTTTACATTAAAAAGTATGCTGTCCGTGATTTGCTAATCTGTTTTATTAACAATGTTTGGTTTAATGAAAACATATGTACATAATATTCAAATAATAATAAATAATAATTCAAATTGAGTTTTAATTGAATAACTTACTTAAAAAAAATCAATATATATATTGAATTGAAATAGGCATCAGTAAATATTTATAAATTCATTTTTTCAATTTGTTTCATACAACCAATAAAATACAAAAGTAATAAATGTTAGCCTTCTTATTAATGTGTTGCATTTTTGGATTTTGCACGCAACATTTGCGACTTGGTTGAATTCTGACTATGATTCAAACCTAACCGAACATTGTCCTCGTTTAATCTTCACAATCAGTTACAGTCAACTTCATAATTTCATTTAACTCACGCTAGCTTCAAATCGGCACTTTAACCGCCACTAAATACGAACTAACCCGCCCAACTTCCATCATGAACTGTCTAATCAGTCTAACTAACCCGTAACAGGAAGTACTGCGATTCGAAAGAGAGCTCTTGCAATTGGAACAAGAGGAATTGAGAAGGCAAAGAGAGAATCTAATAAGAGATCAGAATAGAATAATGCAAAAATCCGTCCAAGACATATCAACTGCCAGCTCTCCAGGGAAGCCTCAAAACAGGCAAATCAAGGCTGTCAACAATAACTACAGGCACTCAATGCCTAATTTGCTTGTAAGCGAAAATTACAAGCCAGTGCCAGTCGAGCCAGAAAAACCTATTTTCGATGAGAATTTAAAAAGGAAACCGTTCGTATCAGAAGAACATATACAGAGTCACTTCGGTGTAGAAGAAAGTAGGAAGGTGCTGTACGACGATAAGACGAAGTTTGCCGAAGTGAGACGACAAGTACCGAATGTGATGAGGCCTCCGCAACCAGTGCTGCCTCCTAAACCAAGAAGCCGAGAGTCTATTGAGAGGGAGATTACTATGAGGTAAGAACTGCATTAGTTATGTACAGTTACGTTCATTACTTTATTTACATTTAGTGTAAAAATAACTGCCGCGCGAGACGGACGCGCGAATAAACTTACTACTTGATCAACTCGTCTTTCGTTGCACTCATCGGTACGGTGCTAACTGGTACTGTACAAGTTATGACGGAATTGAAAAATCATAGAGTTGAATTAGGTTTATATATTTGCCGTTTCTTAAAATTGAAGGAGTATTTATAAATGATTATGCCATTTGTTGCGATTTCATTTTAACTTCAGAGCTTAAATTGCAATCTCTGAAAACGATCCAATTTTAAGCTTACTTTCAAATTTGCTATTACAAAATATAACGATATTTTGTAATAGCAAATTTCAACGGAAATGGGATATACATTTAGAATTTATTCACTTCAGTAAAGCTTTATTAAATTGAAGTATTATTATTATATTTCTTATATTATATTAGTATTATTGCTGTTTTAAATATTTATTTAAACAATGTAAAATAATACTGTTCTGTTGTATATAGTTTCATAAGATTATGGTGTGACATTTAAGTAAAAATGAGCAAAAAAATTATGTACAAGCTTATTTAAAAACGATAAAATAAAAAAATGACAGGATGGAACAAAAATGTATTTGTAAAACTTCAAATGTTTTCAGAAGCAGTCGTGTGCCGTCTGCCGTAGAGTACGTGAATGTCGACCGAACTACAGTACAACTGCGGCAGAAGCCTAACAGCAACGGGCAATACCATCCGATGACCAGGCATACGTTGCAGGTAAGTTTCAAAATAGATTTTCGGTTCGAAAGATGAAGGTCGTATAGGAAAACTGGTAGGGACTTTGTGACGGTTGGACTTCTTTTCCTTGTCATAAGATTCCAAAATCAAATTGGCCTTATAGCAAGAAAACCTATTATCAAAAGGACCCATTGAGCAACATGTAAAGCAGTTGTAAAGTACAGTCACATTTATGCATAATTTTCGATATATTCTGTGTAGAAACATCACCAGCATACATGCTTGTCTTATGGGATATAAAAGGTCGAAAATTTTAAAGGGTAGTTAAAAATTGGTATTTTGATTATTGTTACAAATTGTTTATTAATGTGCACTTTGGATATCCATGGCTAGTATGGTACTTTAGTGGCTCAATAAATTCATCTTAGATTATACATCACCTTTTATAGTGCTACTGTGAAGTTTTAAACAAATTACCAATAATTTAAAGTCAGTCAATGCTCAATTTATCATCGTAATTACTGTTCAATTGGAAAGTGACACACAGATACTTACATTTAGTCGTAATTGTTCTAGGCATTAAGCGCAGCACCAACTCCTAAGCTGCTATCCAACTCCGAGTGGCTGCAGGCGCGCAGCGCGCCGCGCCCCAAGCCCGCCAACTACAACTACAACCAGCACTGGCTTATACAGGTACAGAGAGTGAGGGAGAAGAGGTAGAGAGAGACAGAGGTTAATAGGTTTAATAGAGAGAGAAATTATGTCAGGTAAAGATAGATATAAATGAATAGGTGTAGTAAGAAGAAAGTAAAGAGAAGAAAGAGGTAAAGTGAGAAATAAAGCAGCGAGAAAAGGAGAGAGAGAGAAAGAAAGACTTGGACAAAGAGATAGAAAGGTGGAGAAAAGTTCGCCTCTTCCGCACTCACTATTTACATAATGAAAGTACAATACATATGCTACTACAAATTGTCAATGGACTTATTATTTCTTATTCAATTTACCTGCGGTTGGGATTAAAATCGGAATCTTGTATTGCAGGAGGCAGAACAGCGGCGGATAGAAGAGCAGAGAAGTAAACTTCGCAACCAGAGGCACTCCTACCACGACATGACGCCGGCGCACCCGCTGCACGCCGGCCACCCAATGATCACCAGGTAAACGACAGCTTTACTATACCATTGCTGGGGTCATCTCGGAATGAGATGGATTGGAAATAGTCCACAGTGGAATTTTTATGATAAGTACATAGTTATAATTGTGTGAATGTTAAAATGTAGCGCGTCTTGCCTATCTGTTAAACTAGCTCGCTCAGTTTCTTTCTAGATCATCTTGAAGTCGTGAAATTATTTTTGAATCATATCATTTTTTTATATTTGGTACTAACTGACCCGACGAACTTCGTTCCGCCTAAGAGACATGAATGAGCAGATTTAGGATTCTATAATTAATACTAAATTTACTGATAATTATTGATTTCTGACAAAATTTATACTTATCAATCAATCTTAACAAACATGTCAATCATTCACAAACACAACCCCAGACAAAATTATGTTTAGCTGTCATTTGCGTGTTGTTATTCCACGTCAGATGTGTTTTTGTTATACCCCGTTTTATAGTGACTTGTCACGTCACACGGGATCGCAGTCGGAACAGCATAAAAAGTATCATATGTCCGTCTCCTGGTTCTAAGCTACTTTCCCACCAATTTTCAGCCAAATCGGTTCAGCCGTTCTTGAATTATAAATAACTAACACGACTTTCTTTTATATATATATATTTAATCGTTAAAAAACGAAATTTAATGATACATGAGACATGATGTAACATATACGACTTTAAACAAGTATTATCGCGGAATTTATACCTTTTACTATGTACCGGGTATTCACGATTAACGCTTTTTAATTGCTGATATTTCGCACCAGTTACATGGCTCGTGGTCACGGCTAAACTAGACCACGAGTCATGCAACCTATTCGAAATATCGGCAATTAAGAAGCGTTAATAGAAAGTACCCGTTATATAGTAAAATGATATAACATGAGGCTAATACAATGTGGGAGAACTATAGTAGGGAAGGCCGCCCTCATAATCCGCCGTAAAGATTTGTTTCTGTTGGAGAGGTGCGGTTGCCGGCTACACTTTTTAGCGAGGCGATCATGTTAGTCCTCAGGAGTAGCAATGTATCTACGTTCGAGTTCAGATAGGATTTCGGTCTTCTTTGTGATTGAACGTGGATATCTATCTATGGGCTGCGACTACTTAAGATCAGGTGGTTTGTATGCTCGGTTGCTACTCTTCTCACATAAAAAAATTATATATCATAAGACTAATACGATGTAACTGGCCTTGTTTTACAGTTTTAACCATCTTTAGGGAAAATGTTTACGTGACCCATTTTTGAATGAGTCGACGATGGATGCTACTGAATGAAGCAAAGCAAAGTCGTAAATCGGATCTCATTGTGGACTTTGTATGGTTTGTATCTGTCAGCGGTTTATCATTGATCTGCTTTTTGTATCGACGCACTGGAGATAACCTATTTGTTGAGAAACGTACGTGAAAAGTGGTTCTTTCATAACTCGTTTAAATTTAGATATTTTTTTCTATAAAAAACGTAAAGATTTTATTATTATCGCAATATCTATGTTAAGACTAACAAAAAAGGTATGCAAGTTCACCTTATGACAATTTTCTTTTTAATGTAATTGTATAAATGGTAATTGCTCTCTGTTACTCATCGACTAACTCAGAGATACAAATAAAACTGACCTCAAATCAGGTAGAATTGACCTCCAATCAAATGAGGTTGGCCTCATACGTCTCATCATAATCAAACCAGAACATAGCAGTAGTGCTTCTGGAGCATAATTCCAAAGGTGTCTACCAACTTTCAATCAGTTTGTCTGTAACACTTCTCATATCCGCCGATTGGCGACCGTTGGAGACGGGGTTTTGCCTGACATCAGAACCTTTGTTTGAGCTTGGTGCTATACCAACGTTGCTCCAATTTGATAATAATAACCAATTGCCATGAATGGACACACCTGGGATCGAGTACTTACCCCGGTTTTCGGGACACAACTGGTTACCCATTCAACTTCGGACCGCGCCCTACGTGGCTTTAACTTTGTGTAGTTTCATAATCGGTATTTTTACTTCTCAATTACTTGAATGTTATACATGTTTCGTTAATCAAAACTCATAACAGTGTGTATAGTCCTTCCTCGCTTTGTCACGACGAAGACTAATAAGGAATAAGACTTTCACTTGATTTCAATTGACATTACTGAGTCATAAATAGTTTAAGGAGAGTTGTATGAATGTTGATCTTCCACGCTGGAGGTCTGATTTAGAGACTCAGACGAGCGCACATCGAAGTCATGCGGGTATTAGAAATCAATTATCACTTGCTCTAACACTGGACTTAAGAGTTCTTTTATAGCTCTGAATTATTCGTAAAGTGCATTAACCCACAATTCCGAACAGCATTGAATTTATGGCTCTAACCCATATTTCCAGAGAAAACATATATTCTGGGCAAATATTCACTAGTGGGAAATTAATGGGTAGATCAAAGAATAATAAAGCGAGACGATTACAAATGTTACAGCTGCTAAAGTGGACCACGAAGAAACCAGCTCCGCCCTCTGTAATTGACTTGAAATGAGACTTCAGCTTCGGCATGTAGTTGCGGATGTTCATAGCTATGACCACTTACCACCAGATGCATTGTATGCTCGGCAGTTTGAGAACAGAACTTATCTTTTATAATTAAAACTAACATTTACGAATACAACGGAAACGGAAATTAGATCCAACAATTCAAACAAACGTAATATATTATCCTTACCATGCGCCATCAATTAAAGAGTTCGGAGAAACAAATGTTCACCGGCTAATGTTTGTTTATTCCTTAAAGTTATTCACCGAAAGAGTACCCGAGTCCCGAATCGGGAACTGGGTAAAACAGAATGAACGGGCTCAGCAGATGTTTATAACGCTTTGTATAGATGAACGGACATATTTATCGCGTGTTGGTGGCTTGCTCGGCTACATATAGCCAACAAAATAAACTTTCAAGGGCAATGCACTGGTTGCTATGTTTAGTTTGTCCAGATGAGCCGGAACACAAATGATTCAAACTTAAAGGTGGGAGAACTATAGTTCGACCGGGGAGGTACCACCGCCGCTCTCATAATTCGCCGTAAAGCATTACTTATGTTTCGGTTGGAGAAATGCGGCTGCTGGCCACACATTGAAGCGAGGCGACCATTTTAATCCTCAGGAGTAGCAACGCATCTACGTTCGAGCTCAGGATTTCGGTCATGTTTATGATTGTACGTACGTCTATGGGCTGCGACTACTTAACATCAGGTGGTTTGCATGCTCGTATGCTACTCTTCTCACATAAAAAAAGAATAAATTTGTGCCTGTACCATTGGCGAGAATTTTATGTGATGCAACGTGATACGTTCAAGGTAGTAGAACAAGGCAGAAAAACGAAAGAAGCACAAGACAAGTAGACTTTTACCTGATATTAAGTGGTCGCTGCAACCCATGGACATCAATACAACCAATACAATCTGAGGTCGTACGTAAATGCATTGCTACTTCTTGACGATTGAGATGGTGGTCTAGTATCAAAGGTAGCCGGCAGCATTGTTACTTTGATGACTGAGACTTTGGTCTCGTGTAAGTGTAGCTGGAAAACGCATCTCCGACCAAAAAACTCTAGAAGGGAAAATATATTGTGCCACTAATAACTATCATATTTACAGTGAAGAAAATCTTCAAAATAATTATAATAAAAACCTTACCTAAACAATCTAAAGGAAGTCCGTGCTCTTGCGGCATGGTTCCAAGTACACTAGCTGCATTCCCACATTGAATAGCAATCGCAATTCTCCGTGCGAAATATGAACCAGCCTTGTCAACGGCGTCGTCGATCAGACGTGGTACTATTTGTTTGACAATTTTTTTGGCACGCGGACCCCACGGGCCAAATGTTTCAAAGCCAAGCGGAACAAATATGTAATCACTTAGTGAGACATATTTATGCCGTTTAGCTTCTATTATCTTACACCAAATGTTATATATAAACTTCAAATATAGGTTACGCAACTTACGCGTGTCGCAAGAGTTGCAATCTCTATGCACGACTTCAGGCAGGACGTATTTCGTTCTTGGACGTGGATGACTAAGGACTGTAGAGACCATTTAACAACTGATGGCTTGCACTCATTTGCCACTTTTCCAACAAAAACGCTCGATACAATAGTGTTTGCGTGTAAATCATCCGTTGTTTTGTTTTAGAAATATACACGCAGCAACAACACGCCGATAATGTTTACTTTTTAGTAACAAACAGGCGTGTTTCAAATTCTATTGTTGTCGGAATTCCTTACACACAATAATAATGTGTTGAAATAATTTCTAGAATATTCAATTCAATTTCCTAACCGTTTCACATAAATAGATATTATTATTATTTTTCAATGGAATAACTGTTTACAATAATAAAGTAGAAAAGTAAAATAATACTGATTTCATCATCAATTTACGTAATTAATTAGCCTAAACATAACTTGGAATATCTTTAAAGTTATTACAGTAAAAACCTAACCTAAACTACAGTTTGTGCCTATGAATAAATACATTTTACTATATAACGGGTATTCACAATTAAGGTGGGAGAACTATATTTCGACCTGGGAGGTACCACCGCCGCCCTCATAATCCGCCGTAAAACATTACTTACTTACATTACTTACATTACGGTTGCCGGCTACACTATTGAAGCGAGGCGTCCATCTTAGTCCTCAGGAGTAGCAACGTATCTACGTTCGAGCTCAGATAGGATTTCGCTCATTTTGTAATTATACGTGGATGTCTATGGGCTGCGACTACTTAACATCAGGTGGTTTGCATACTCGTTTGCTACTCTTCTCACATAAAAAATAACGTTTTTCAAGCAGTTAGGCTGAGACCACGAGCCATGCAACTGGTCCAAAATATCGGCCATTAAAAAGCATTATCATGATAGTACCCGTTATAAAATAAAATGTACCTAAATTCCGCGATGATACTCGTTTAAAATCAAAAGATCAAATATTTGTACATCAATTGGACATCTTCAGATAGAAAACACCAGGGTGCCTGTGTACTACTTTGTAAAAATAAAAACTGCTGAAGTATCATTATTTTAACCTGAGAAATAGACAATCTTAACAGTTTCCACTTGGATGTTTGCGCAAACGTATACAAAATAACTTGTTTTTATCTGCTAATAACCGTTTTCTCTATTTCAGGTACGTTGACCCCTTCCTTGAAGATAAAGATAAATGTTTTCATACCGACGGAAACATTTGCTTGGTAATGTATGCTCCAAAACTATGTCATGTTTGTGCAAGCGATTTTAATTCCCTGGGCTTAACTATTTTACGGCATTTCAGTGCATATTACGGTGGCATAAGGACTAGTATTGCGTGTATGTTGAAGTAATTACATTTTATCATGTTGAATAATAAGTATGCAAATGTGTTTTGTATTGCAGTTGCATAAGCCTTATATTTGCGTGAACAAAGTTCTTGATAAGGAAGATATTATGATAGATTAAAGACGTGCAGTGATAACATTTTTGTTCTACTGATAATGATCTCTGTGTATTTTACAGCGCATTAATACAGAAGCATTATTTCATGTATGTGTAATAACACTTGAGTGTGTTATTGTTTATGTAAAAGGCTTGATAAAATAAAAGCTATCGGACATACAGTCTAACTGGACTGTATGTTTACTTTGTGACTCAAACAGTATATTATTGAAAGAATTTATAAAGCTGGTAGAGCCTTGCCTTAGCAAATACGTCTCTCTTTCCATTGAGATCGCGTCAACGGCATATGTAAGCAGGTCTACTTCAAAAAGGTTGTCATTTAATTATTAATGTTCCATTAAGCGCGGACCTTCTCTCAGAATGATGAGGGACAGAACATAGTCTACTACGGTGGCCAAATACCAATGAACAATTGGCAGACTTCTCACTACACTACACACTAACACATTTTAACATTAATTTCACACTAACTTAAAGAACATTATGTATAGATATCCTCACAATATTTTTTCTCGACGTTAAAACGATAAATAATTTATTTATCAATTTTTTTTTTTTTGAAAAAATACGGCCAGCGTTTCGAATTCCGGACCGTGTGAAAGTCCAGAATCTTCCTAGTTATGAGGGTTTAATAATGAAAATGAAACCGAATCCATTGAAAGCGAATCTTATGTACCAGGGGTATATAAGATTACAATTTGACCGCAAACAAAAATATCCGTCTAATTCATAACAATTAGACCAGCATCCCGCGTGGAGAGTCCAAACAATGGCATATCAAATGCACGTCACGGAGGCTGCGCGCGCGACACCGTGACCATTGACAATGGGAGCCATTGACAATGGTGGACCATCGTTCGGGCTTCACGCTGTTCAACGTAACTTGGGCATGTTCCCATTTCATTGCTTAGCAACCCCGACGCAAAAATAGGGGTTTGACGTGTGTGTGTCTGTGTGTGTATCTTTGACAACGTAAGCTTTAGGGCTTGAACGGACGAACGGATTTTAATTCAGTTTTCTTTGTTTGCCTGTCCCTTGAAACACTTTGCGAGTTGTTGGAAGTATATATATATATATATTCAAAAATAGTTCTTAGGATAATGTTCTGTAAATAAAAACAAATTGATTTCGAATGTAACTTGATGAAGATTATTTTTAACTATAATTAAAGAAAATTTCTTCAGAATTTTCAGGAGAACTTCAGTTATTTTCTGTTTGTTGAAGGGATAAGAGAAACTTCTACTTGTGTACTTAAAATTTACTATCCTGTGAATTCAATATTACTGTAACATAGTACAATATAACCTGATTATGTAACTTCTCACAAACTTTCAGTTCAAATCAGCTTACTTCAGCTCATTGTCATAGTCTCCAATCTTAGCAAAGCCAAAGAAGCGTGATTGTAAACAGATAGGTGGAAGCTTTTGAGTCCGAGGTTTTACATTTTTTTTTATGACTTGGAACTTGCAAACGAATAAACATTTGAAGAGATAAGAAATTTAGTAAGCTTTTATATATTTTTTTTATAATTAAGCTATTACTTTTGAAATACGCAAAGATTATAATTTATATTAGTAATTAATATTTGTATGTCAGTAAATGACAAGTACATAGGAATGCCTACTTTAATTGTAACGTGGTATATCACATGTACTTTTGACAAATAAATCGAATTGAATTGAATTGAAAGATTTTTTAAGGAGATTGTCTCTTTAATTTTAAATCAAAAAAATTGCATAATAATACTTGAGCCTTAGAATTTCTGCCTACTATTGGTCCATGTGACGTAGGTATTGTCAACATTTTTTATCATTGATGTATTCATCTTTGTTCACGTTGATGTTACGATAGCTTTGATAAAATATAGTTAGTTTTTTGGGGTCAACGACAAATTAATTGACCATATCGCTTTATATGTATATATCATATCCCTTTTTTTAACAGACGAAGGAACGAGCTTGAAGTCCACCTGATGGTGAGTGATTATTGATGGTATAGAGATGTTCAATCAACTATTTACAAAACGGGAGGAGGAGTACAAAACAAGAAGTCAATAAGAAATGTATTGCAGCTTCTTTGGGCGATTGTGAACAAATCTTTGGTCAACCTCACTCGGATTGTCTGGTTCATTGTGTAGTTGGTTACAAATATCGTTGAAGGATAGTGACCACTTATTATCAGGTGGATTGCATGTTCGTTTGATACTTCAATTTCGTAAAAATCACTCTAGGAGGCTATGAGTGGTACTTCCCCAATCTCTTTCTTTCCAATTACAGATGCAGTGAAGAGAAAAATATACCACGCGATGACGTCTTGCTGTCACGGCGTCATAACGATTTAGGCACATTATGTTCAATTCGCAAAATGTCCATCTATTGTTCTCAGAACGTCAAATTCATTAAGTAAAATCATCATAATAAACTGAACATGCTGAGAATTGGACATTTTACCTTTTGGCGTATGAATTGGTCAGCTGTGATCAAAATTAGTTGAATATGATATTCTGCCATTCGGACAATTTGTGACCACTTTTTGCGTATTGGACATTATGCCATAACGGTGCAACACCGATGCGTGCCGCCTAATGGATAACTCAATATTTCCAATAAGGACAAAGATGAAAGTTAATAGTGATATATGCATTGGATAAAGTTTCAGCTTTCTATCTAGAGACTTATTATGCGTATGACGTGAACCATTTAATTTCCTGGTCGAGGCATGCACGTGAGTGACAATGGGAACATAAATAACGCAGTTGGTTAAGAATTGAATGCCATTTTGGTTTGATTTACTGAAATAAGCGTGAAAGTATCAGCTCCATCTACTTTTGGAACAAAGATCTTATTTATTTTGTTTTAAATTTGTAGGTTACTCTTATTTTTGCTTATGAACATCTTTATTAAACTCCATATACAACACCAGTTCTACTTGAAATCTTTTGGTAAGAAGAGTAGCAACACAGCGTGCACGCAACCTGATGTTAAGTCGTCACTGCCGCCCATGGATATCTGTAACCAAGTCCATAAAGAACACGAGTCCCTCTTGACGTTGATCACAGAGGGTTTGGGTGGTCGGCGCATTTGTAAGTGAGTCATCAACTTATATCGCATGTAAGCTTCAAGCTAGAAATCAATGTGGCGGTAGTACCTCCCGGTCAAACCTTACTTTTTACCGAATTGTAAATTTAATTTGTTAAAAATGCATTCCAATTTAATTCCCATAGGTAACAGCGCATCCGTGATTGACATCATGTAGGGCATTCTGTAAGGCTACACTTAAAGCCAGGTGGACATCTAGTTTGCCACTTCTGTCATATAACAAAACATTGCAATTTCTGATAGATAACGTTCAAGTACGTTCGCATGAATAATAAGTCCCATAATTACTACAGGTTGAGCACTGCCGTGTATGCCATTTCAACCCTTATTACTATCTACATTCATGTCAAATTCCGTTGAAGGCAAAATGCAATAATCTTGTCGCGATGAAAGTGGCCATATTATCAGTCTGTCGTTATCACTGACACCCACTTACAGATTACGATGATATCGCACTCCGATACATATTTATGGATGCTTTTTGTACAAATACACTAACTGTATGTACTTGCAATAAACACGACTATAAAAGTTATACATTAACATAACCCACTTTGATATAATTAACTTGGTATTTATTACGTCTACTGTTTTACTAGGGAATAAGTAGTAGTAGATTAACTTTAGAGTCATTCTTATCCAAGCAGACATATATTTGATGGGTAGTAGAATGATATAATATGGGAGGTACTACTGCTGTCAAAATCTGCGTTGAAGCAACTGTTGTGTTGTGTTTAGGTTAGAACAAATACGGTTATGTAGAGACTCAGAAGTGACGCGATTGTGTCAGTCCTCAGGAGAGGCAAGGCCTCTACGTACGACTTTTGGATTTCAGAAATGGGCTGCAGCGATTGTTTAACCTCAAGCGGCCTGTAGGTCGTGATGATGATCGCGACATATACGTAGCTGTAGCTCAGTGTTCATATCTTGTACTGGTCGATGAACATTTCCCAAGAATAACCAGTCCAATTCTCGGCTACACTAGGAAGTCGGTGCATGCAAAACATTACCAATCGACAATACCAATTATGTCATAATTATAACAACTCGAGGTGTCGAAACTACTCGAGCTTAAGCGAGCGATCGATTGTAGTCATTCGTAATCGAGATCGTATCGACAGTAATCACTAAGATAAGAACACGGAGTAACTATTGCTTTTAACATTTGAAGAATTCTTGCTTCATTGTACTGTAATGTCATCATTAACCTATTCCCTTAATTCTTAATCTTTTATATGTGAAAGGAGTAGTACATGTTAAGTAGTCGCAGCCCATAGACATCCACGTACAATCACAAACACGACTGAAATCCTATCTGAAGATATAGATATCTGAAGAGATGGCCTCCCTTCGAAGTGTGGCCGGCAACCAAACCTCTCCAATCGAAACACAAGTAATGCTTTACGGCGAATTATGAAAGCAGTGATGATAATTTCCCGGTCGAAACTCTCGTAACGTAATTAGTATGTAGATAATACGAGAAAAATATTTACAATTCGAAAAAATTAGATGTTCAGAATCCTAAACGAAAACTTTGATAACATTAATAATCATCTCATATGGAACAATTCTATGTTGAAACAGTAAGAGCGATCAACACAACGATCGAGTTGTAATCACTCGTCGTACAGATCGTATCTACGATAGTAATCGCTGAGACACTAATGGTATGCTATTTGTCTTTTGCTTCACAATACATTTCCTGTGTTCATTCTAATTTACAGTTTGAATTCTTGTGTAGAAATATGTTTATTATCCATGCAAATAATAAAACTGTAACAGATCGTTGCCTGTATATGGAAGATATATGAGAAAAACTATAATTTTGGGTTTTAATAACGAAATAGAAAGCAAAAGAGTAGTTGGTACAATTTTTGTCTGTTTGTCTGTGCGGTTGTGCGCGCTGATCTTAAATACGGTTTAACCTATTTCAGTGCGATTTCACCAATGTATTGCAGTAAATTGTATATTGCAGTGAAGAGCCCACTAATATGTAGTTGTCAAAAAGTCATGTTACTTTAAAAGTTACGGGATTGGGTACATGAGAAGTTTGAGTTAGAAAATCTGGATAAACTCAAAAATTTAAGCCCGCATGAATGAATTCGTGGACAGCAGCCAGTTAGGTCTATAAATGGAAAATAGGCTGCTTAAATTTTTCTAAAAATATTTTTACTCTCCTCAATAGGAGAATTAAAAACTAATAAATGAATCTGGTAATTAGGAAGGAAAAATAAATAAAGCAAGGTTCTGAAAAACCCTCATTTAGTTTTAATAAATTTCCGAAACAGATGTTTCGCGAATTCATTTAGCAACTGAGGATAAAATATTTGAATGACAATTGACTCAACGTTTCAAAGATATAAACGTTAGCGTTATAGCATTACGCCACGACCACCATACTGTGAGAGCACTTTACGCTGTACCACTCCACAATAAGGAGGGAATTCGAGTGTCAAGCACAACTACGGTAGAGCCGTCTACAGCCATTGTAGATGAATCGTCAAATTTTGTAACGATTCATAAAACGCAGAACGGCGAAACAAAGTGCGTTGCAAAATTTTGCATTCGCATTCTTGAGTGTGGAATTTATCGGCTACTATGAGAATGTATTTCGTAATGCAGATGTTAAAGGACTAAGGCACACGTATCGTTTTTTGTGCGATATATTTGAAAACAGCCACACAAAGTGCAGCAGGATTTCTTTAATTATTAAATTATGAAATGTTTATATTGTGGTTGTGATCTACATAAATAAATAAAGGTATCATATCAATGTCTGTCAGAATAATTTGGTAGATCATTTTTTAATAGTTAGATTGATTTTTAATCTCTATTATTTCAGAACAACCAAGTTTTTATCCAAAATTTATTACTAGTAAGTTGCAACCTTTTTAGTATCCTACTGTTCAGAATAGGTCTCTTTTTCACAACTGGAGAAAGCCTTGTGCATACTCCACGATACTACACAATGCGTATTTGGTATACGGATTAGTGGTGACCCTTTTATAGGTTATTTTCAAACTGTCCGTAGGCAATCCAAAAAGTTTTAACATTTATCATCAGTCGATGAAAACTGGACCCAATTGTTCAACATGCTGTCCGAAGCACGGAAGCACGCTAGACATTTTTACTACTAGTGATAATCCACTAAACTCGCAAATGCCCCTGACCATCGCTTATATTTGTCGATCGTTTCCGATACAAACAATAAGCTTACGCACTCTCACTGTTAAAAGGATAAAAAATCATTTCGTAGCATACGTATTGATCTTACCGTAAAAACTGCAAGAGGGTGTGTGCTGTCGACTGGAATTATATCGGCGGCGACCAGTTAGAAATCCTTCGTAGTTGATTTTAATCGTATGTTTATCTTTGGAATGTTATCCCACCATACTGGTCCGACCGAACCTATCGACCCACATTCTAAAAGTGGAAACCTTATATCACTGACATTTTTACAATGAGAATTAATTGGCACGTTCGGTGCCGCTGCCTTGGTTTTAACAATACTCTTGCCTACGCCACGAATAAAAAGTGAATCGACTGGAACAAAAAAGATAATGGTATTGCGAAAATCCACAGCACGAATTTCCGAGGTGATAAACTGGAAGGCATTAATCATTTTTTGTTTTAACTACAAGATGTCTTGTTGCCACAACCTTACACTTTGGACAGTTACAATTTCTTGATTTGGAAAGTTTTGATAATGTCATGTAATTGGACGAGAAAGTTTTCGAATTACCAAGATTCTTAGTGTATGCTAACACTATATGAAAAATCTATCGGCAAAAAATCGGGATTTTAGGGATATTAAAAGGTGGGAGAACTATAGATCGACCGGGAGTTACCGCCGCCGTCTTCATAATCCGCCGTAAAGCATTAGTTGTGTTTCGGTTGGAGAGGTGCGGTAGCCGGCTACTCTTTGAAGCGGGCGACTCAGGAGTAGCAACGTATCTACTTTCGAGCTCAGATAGGATTTCAGTCGTGCTGGTAGTTGTACGTGGATGTCTTACTTAACATCAAGTGGTTTGCATGCTCGTTTGCTACTCTTCTCATATAAAAAAGAAATAAATCATTCCGGTTGTGCGTTGATTTCTGGATCAGTCAATCACTTTCCTCTTATAAATTAGATTAAACGATACTACTAATATTTTGAACGAATAGAATTTTATTCCACCTGCAAAGATACATCCTTATATAATATGTATAAGCAGACTTTATGATTCATCTTATTGCAGTCAGTATCTTTACTTCGGTCATTCTTACGCATAAAGTACAAATATGTGCTGGAGTAGGTGGACGGGTTGCAACGTAGTTTTTATCACCTGACATAAATTCTTACAGTCAACGCCTGAATAAATTATGTAGTTATATTTTATATCCACTTATCATCTTAACTAGGAACTTTTTGGTATTTGTCGTGGATTTATTATGTTTTTCTAGTGTCATATTTTCCTCAGTATCAGTATAAGCATAATTGGTTGAAAGGAATTTGTCCTTTTAGTTTAGTATTAAATCATTCTTAATTACAGTACTTCGAAATTTTATGTGGAATCCATACATATCCATGATATACTTTTTGATCTAATTTGAATTTTCTTCGTACCACCTATTCATATATAAAAAAAACCTAGACAACTAGGTTTTACGCTCACAAAGCCGTGACATCGTGAATATCAAAAAGGGATCAATGTAAAGAATGAAAAAATATTGCCCTTCCCCCTACAAAGTTACAGTCCGTGCTGATGCCTCATGGTTTCAAGAACTTAGTGTTGTGCATGCTCGCGTTGAATAGCAATCGCGATTCTCTGCGCGAGATACGAACCAGCCTTCGTGTTACCGATGGCGTCGATCAGACGTGGGACTAATTGTTCTCTATATTAATAAATATTTGTAGTAGTATTACATTGCCAACTTGCTTAGTTTATTATATTTATTTTAAAAGCTCATTCAGCTTATAGTTTTATGACGTCATGTGTTAAAAACGACATCACCTTGCCACCAAAAGTGCTACAACAGTTGGGTTTACTCAAATATGGGTAAGCAAATAAATATCTCCCACACGCTCTTTTGTATGTCGCCAGTGTATAAGGAAGAGTTGGTAATGGCACTGCCAATTGTGGAAGTTATGACATGGCCACGTCATACGATAAATTTCTTGATGAATCGCGGTACAAATAAGGCTTTTCGACTTGCAGGCATTAGACATATGCAAATCTAATGTAAAGTCAATGAAATTGACTGACAACTTTGTGTAGTGGTTAGTGACCCTAAAGTTTATACAAACTGACAGACTTCTACTAACATAACAGGATTAACTGATGGAAAGCAGTAACGAAACTGAAAAGAAAGTAATAACAAACTTAGACGGAAAAGTAAAATTCCAATATGTACATATAAATACATTATCGACTGCACGCGATCTACGTTTTGCATTTTGTAACTAACAAGTATTGCCATAGCTTTTTCATGTTCGTATATACTTTAGGGTATGTAAGCCGTCATGAATCAACATGAGTTTCATATCTATATAAAATTAAGAGAAAATATATTCTACTTTGTAGTTAGTTATAGAAACTCAGTATGTTAAATCTATCTTTTGCTCGCGCTAACTGTTGTCGTCAACAGAGAAGATGGTTTTAAATTAGCACAAACGTGGAATCTAGTGGTTGGTTTATATAAATCACAAATAGTGCAAAGTTCAGTGCATAACGATACAATTAGTGTTGTGTGTCGTGATATGGAACGCAAAAATGAACAGTGAACTAGACGTGGGGTAGATAGAATAATCTATCACCAGCCCCTGTCGACAGTTTCCCCGACACCTCAGTTTCGCTGTGACCACGAGCCATGCAACTGGTTGGAAATATCGGCAATCAAAATTCGTGAGTACCCGGTACATGTAGTATTATGCATTAAAATTTACATTTCTAGATTGAGCGCTAACGGCTGTGTGTTCATTTATTTATGTTATGGATATGTCTTTATTTTTGTTGAATAAATATTTATTCCCTGCGCGCATTTGCAATATTACAACATGTCATAAAATTTTATAGTTGTTGGTAATTTGGAATACCATAGTAAGGACACTCCAAGGTAACCTTTAGACCGGTATCTTTTGTCGTTTCCATTTGGTACATACTTCGATTGACACAATCGGAATGTTGTGAAGTTGTTATTTTAATATTGACTCCTCAAAATTTATTTGTGGTAATAACATTTTATGGAAATAGGCTTACAATTATGTGCCATAAAGTTGTTTCTGTGATTAGGAAGACTGAGATATTTTGATATGAAATGTGTAAATTTATATTAATTTGAGTGATTTTTAATTGACTGATTTAAGATGTATATCCTGTTGTGATTGATTTAATTTGTAAACATATGTTGTTTGTCGTAATTAATCAAAGATTGATGTTGTAGTTTAAGTATTGATGTTGTGTTTTCATCGTTATGTTTTATTTGCATATAAATATTGTAATCATGACTTGGTTACGTTGATGTATATGTTAATTTGATGCAAATATAAAGGAAGATGGCGATTGACTGGCCCATAGATCAACGCGTAGCCGAAGCCACTGAACCTAGAGTCCTGATTTTTTTCAAATAAGTTCTGTATATAGTGTAAGTAATCACTGAGAAAGGAGTTTGAAATTTTTACCCTCAAACAGGCATACTAGAGTATAAAGCTTTGTATTTGTATTATTTTTGATTAACTTCATTATCTTGCTTCATTATATACATACATATAAAGTAAAGATAGAGGTGCATGAATTATTTGAATGTATTATGACAAAGACTTTTATGCTAGCATATTCATAAAGCCTCATAATCCGCCGTAAAGCAGTGCTTGTGTTTCGGTTGGAGGGGTGCGGTTGGCGGCTACAATTTGAAGCAAGGCGACCATTTTAGCCTTCAGGAGTAGCAACGTATTTACGTTCGAGCTCAGATAGGTTTCCGTAGGTTCAGGTTTTTGTTCCGCCGGCTTTTTTCTCTCGGTCAACCTTAGCCAACAGGCGCTCAAAGCCGATGTACTGATTTTTCATTGTACCCTTAACGTTCATTAAGTGTATGCAAATACCTTACAATGAAATGAAATATTTAAATTTCAATTTGAATAGGATTTCAGTTGAATCTGTGATTGTATATGGACGTCTACGGGCTGCGAGTACTTATAATTATTTGGTTTGCACGTTCATTTGCTGCCCATCTCAAATAAAAAAGCCACGGGAAAAATTTTGAATAATATTAATGCACTAGGTATTTAAAAATCATATGTACAAAACCCAAAATAACCAGTGATGCGTTCAAAACCTGAACACAGTCCAATGACAATCAAAGCGAGGTCTTTGTTGTTATGGTCATGCTCTGGTAACAGTACCATAGTCTATGGTCGAATGTGGGGTTAATGAACTTTGTCGGCGTTCGCAACAAAAATTAACATTCTCTATGGTCAGTCCAACGTCATTAACGTAACAGATCAAATCAAACTAACCGACATTTACGACCTGAGGCGTTTTAATCTTTTTTCACGTATTGTGCTGTGCTGTATTTGAATAATAGAATGCCCCTATATACCAAATAAAGAATTAGTATGGATTTCTTTTATTGCCAGTGAATTCTGATTTCACCATGTGGATTAGTGTTTATCTTTTTATAGCTATTATTGCGTACTTTGTTAATTTAAAATTAAATCTAGCTTCAATTAAAGATCTTCTATTTTTATTATGTTCGTATTGATTCTTATTTTTGAAAGGTTCTATCGGAAAGGTACCACCGTCGTCATTATTAACCGTAAAGTAACTTGTGTGTCGGTTGGAAAGGTTCGATTACTGGTTACACTTACGAGTATGCCGACCTTTTTAGCCCTCCTGAGTACCATTGCACCTACTTATGTATGACCTCAGTTAGGACTTCCGTCTTATTCGAAATTGTATGTAAATGTCCATGGTGCAGTGACTAATTAATGTGGCCTGCACGTTCGAATGCTGCTCATTTCACATAAAAAATGGAATTGATTTCTTTTAATTATCAATCAATTCTGGTTAGTTCATGTGGATTAGTCTTTATCTTTAATTTTTCATTATCATCATTTTAAGTTTCTTTCGCGGTCTCTTCTGCAAAACGAAACACCTTACGAATCGGAGGTATCTTACTGACGTTCAAAAAGAGTTCTATAAAGAATTTACATTGATTAGAAATATTTTGATTTTGATTGATTTTCTCAATTTCTATTAATTGACTGCTTCATTAAAATTAATTCTAACTTAATTTTAACGGTCTCCTTCAATATTTAATTCAAAGTTACTAAATAACGCATTGAATTGATTTTGTTCGTATATTTAATTTAATTAAGTATTCCATTAATCTTCTTTAACCTCTCCATTCGACGACGCAATTAAGTTAAATCCTGGCCTTCGGTTTTGGGTTAACATCCATGACGTTACATTTGACGTTGATGAGACAAAATTCTATTAATATTCTCATCAACTCATCTGTAACGAGGAGACGTGTTGAAATCATTCTCACGTTAATGTCAAAGGCAACTTTGTTGACAAAGTTCGTGAGTCACCAGTCTCCTCTCATAATCGGATGAGCACCAGCTTTAACCTCGTTGACAAGTCGTTAACCCTAGCTATGTATAGGTATATATATTTATACTATTACTTTATTACAACGTGAATTCAAGCTTGTGTTTCACCACGAGTTAGTAGGTTATAACAACAAAGATACAAAAAAAATCAAACGCATAAGAGCTCTTTCGGGGTTCGATTTATGTAACGGAAAATATTTTTCAACGCGAGATCTTTCGAGGATTGATTCTTGTTGATGGTATGAACGCTAAATCTACCACTTTAAAATAGCAGAGGTAAAGACCGTTAGGAAACCTGGGCAAAGTAGATAAACATGTTCTTATTTAGTCCTAAGAATTATTATAATACGGCATCTAGGGCCGATCTGCTACAGGACTGTAATAATTTAATTGATTTCATATAACCAGCGGCTACCATCAGAGTGACTGCATGCTGCTTTCCTACTTCAAAACTAAAAAAAAACGTTATTAAGCATTTTTAAATACCTCTCGTTTTTTATATAAAAATAATAATAAGCATTAGTACGCAAAAATTTCCCTATTATGCGACAAGTTATTTCTTAATGACAGCGGCTATAGAACTCGTAATATTTTAGCAAGTCAATAAAATACTTCATCGCTTATCGTTTGCTCGCTGGTAATAGAATTAGTTGGTAGCTTAGTAACGTAATTCAAATTACGAAAATCCAATATTTGACACGGATATTGGATCAGCCAACCTTCGGGTAGCCGAATTAACTTGATACGTACTCATAAACAGAGCAACCATATTCCCTTGTAATAAGAACCATTATCCTACGAATTATCAGCCTATTTGCCAGATTTGACAGGCCGCAATCAACTGATGATGCATTGTGAATTCGTAACTTCTCATTTAATCCCACAAAGGGTTACGAAACATCCAATTTGATTAAAGTCGTTATCTGCTACAAAGGAGTAACCCACAAAAGCTACACGTTACTATGTACCGGGTAATCACAATTAACTACAGAAGTTTCGCCGTGACCACGACTCATGCAACTGGTTCGAAATATCGGCTTTCAAAAATCAAAAATGGTTAATCGTGAGTAACCGGGACATAGTAAAATATGGATATGAATTCTGCGATAATATTAGTTTAAAAATCATTTAGCTACTTTACCGAACAATCCCTACTAAGTTCCATCAATATGTCTATTCTTTCTGAAAGTTAAAGAAAAACATGGAAACATAAATATGAAGTGAACTTTATTTTATATTCAAACTTTATATTAAGTTTAGGTCAAATAGTATTCATTTAAAGTGGATTCTCGCAGAACATTTTGAACGTGAAAACAACTTCCACTGTTTCAGAAGATGCTTTGTTGTAGACAAGAAATGGTAACAGAAATTATGTTTCATAAAAAACAAATTAAATATTTTCAAACTATTATTTCCACGTTTGATCGACGCTACTTGTAACAATGAGGATTGTTCATTTCTCGCGGACAGAATTGCAATTGTTATTCAGCGCGAGAATGTAGATACATTTCTTGACACTGCCTGCATACGTATTTTGTGTAGGTTGTTTAGATTTACCGTGAGTTTTCAGGTCAATATAGATTTAATATCAAATATACAAATATGATACTGCTCATTAGTGTAGTGGTTTACATATGAAAAGTTTCTTATAGTTTTATATGTACTGACGTTCAAGTTTATCCCGCTAGTACTCATGTTACTCAACTTAGTTTCTGCTATCAATATCAATGAAACGGAACCCATTGAGAAAGTGAGCTCGCAAATCACAACACTGGCGCAGCTGTGCTCCACATAACTCAAACCGCCCCATAATCGTACGTAACTCTTACTTAACTTCCGTAAATTTTACACGTCCTTACAAAGCGAGCGTGCCGTGAAATATTCAAAAGAGTCTGTTTTTTAACAATCGTTCGTATTCAGGCTACGTTTCTGTATCACACCACGGGGTGTCGCAAGCGATCCAAATGGCAAAATGCCCGAAGCCTGACATAATCTGAGCCATTTCGCAACATAACCCTACATTCTGATGTTATCGGAGTCATGAACTACAAAACGGTTATTTTTATGTGCTGCTTACAAGTTTGACGGAATTGTCTAGTCTGTCGTTCACGAAGGTCGTAGCGTGGGATTCAAGTATTATAAGTCAAATGGATTCGTTTGAAAGGATTATTCGGTTTTTTAAATGTTTTGCCTTGCCATAGTGCTCTAAAGATAAAAAGGGGCATTGTGTAGTTCAGTTTTGTTGCATATTCAGGTCAGAATATCCGTGTAGCATTAATTTAGACAAATATAAAGCTATTTACGATAAGCCTCTGTCATACTTTGTTCATGCCGAGATAGATACTTGAGTCATTTCAAAACAGTTTAATTTACAAACAACCTTTTGGCAAAATGGGGACTTTCCAAATTGAGGTCACTAATTGGTTTTGGCGCCAAACAGCAATCTTTATTGTTTCTAATTTTAACGATTTCAAACTGGAACACGTCGCCATATCTCGTATTTAAGAAACTGTTCACGATAAACATTAATTCCTGCTTCAATTGAATGAGTTTCAACAGCATAACTATGTAGCTAATGTGGCATGTTTAGGGCAATATCAAGTTTCTCTATTTCACTGTATTTAAGTCCACTGTCTATTACTATTTATTGATCTAGTGTCTCAGCAGTTTATTGTGGTTTATTATCTCTATTGTTAATTTGAGCCGTATTTAAATCTAGATAGTAACTAATCGGAATCGAAATAGGTTTGTATATGGTAATCATGTCAAGGAATCAAGAAACTATTTGCAAAAAAAAATTTTGGTGGAATATCGCTGGATCACGCGGTATATATGTATATTGTGGAGAATAAATATAGAAAAGAATGGATTGCTAACAAAAAGAGTGTTTTGCAAAGAAGTTATTTCCGAACAAAAGAGAATATTGAAGTTGAGGTCTTTCTCCTGTTGAAAATCTGTTAAAAATGGATTTAAACTCAATATAAAATCGTCATTCGAATTCCTCCGATTTATGTTCTAGGTTTCTATAGAAGCCATGAGAACGCCCTTAGTATCAATAGTTAATTACGTAAAGATATTGAGCAATATAAACATGTACAAATCCTTTATGTAGGAGAGGTTTACCTTCGCCGGCAAGGATTCGCGTCTCCCACGGTAGATCCGGTTTCTTGAGAATTACTAATTTTGGACATTACAAACATTTGCATTACAATCAATTGATTAAATTTGTTTAGCTGGATTAATTGACTTATTTATGGATTTTGGGCCTAAAATGGATTTTGGCATATAAAGCCAATCGTCATCAACGACCCATAACTGTTCCAATACTGAGCTCCACTTTATTCTGAGAATGAAAAGGGTTAGGTTGCAATCGCCAAGTACTTATTGGTATACTTCTCACAAATTCATTAAAATCTTTATTTATAACTCATGAAATGTACTATGTACCAAGGTTCCTAGTGTGTTTTCTTTCACCTTTGTTTGTTCCACTTTAAACCACTTTGTTCAATTTGTTCCACTATTCGTTGTTCCTTAATGTTGTAACGTCAATTTTTGTGGTATGCTGTTGTCTAAATATCTTAATTAGTAAATTAATTAACGTTACTCTGACTTACCGCTTCTTACTCCGGAGCAGTACGGCACTCATTAAAGTTTTTTTTATTTACTAGAAGTCTTGGAAAAGATACTTGAAATCCAAGTCTTGTAACTTAATTTCAAGTGGACAGAAATGTTATTATAAATTTATAAATGTTTGTCTGTCTACAACACGTGGTAATGCTTGACACCGAATATTAGATTCCTTTTGACCATTCGCTCTTTTCTTTTGTCGTTGTTTGTATTTGGGACCGATTTTTTGTTTCACTGAAAATTTCGCATTTGTTTGCGCATATTGATAACAGCAGAAGATAGATCTATTGTAAACTTTTTAGGTTTAATCGCTTCTGTGGCTCACTTGATAACAATGTAAACTAAGGTGTAGCAAAGCATCTATTAATAAGTTTGCCTTCTGTTACATTTGGTTATGCTACAAGTATCCACAAACGACGTTGTATTTTTTTTTAAGATGTAGGTGACAGACCATCTGATAGCATATGATTATTGTCGTAGACAACTGTAACCTACTCCGTATAGCATAGTAATCTCACCTGATATTCATAACAAATATGTTACAATTACTAAGGACTAAGATTGCCGGCTCACACTGTCTAGTGTCTGTATTCTACAGAAACGAAGGATTTTTTTATGTGTCGTAAAATCGTACCAGTTTTTCCAATTTCCACAGTTTTATACTTCGTACGTTGTAAAATATGAACTATGATGATACAAACTACAAATTATCCTTAGAGCATGCGTGTAATCACGTCCTGTAATTCATATAATTCATATTACTCAATGACATTCTACTAATCGTAGCTGTTGACATGGATATCTTAATTCGCGTACGAATGTAGATCACCTACCAATTCACTCTACACGCTCCAATTGTGTAATTGCACGCTAGTCCAATCGTACTACCGTCCAGTAATGGTTGTAATGGCTTTTTGATATCTATGTAAATGGGGGATTGAGGTTGCAGATTAAATCAATCTAAAAGAACGAAATTATCAATTGAACCTTCAAAAGATTTTTTGTCGTTTTCGGATGTTATTATTTTCTTAACAGGTAAATAAGAGCCTAAGAATTTCACGCATTATAATTCCTAAATGATGACTTCCTTTTTTATATGAGAAGAGTAGCAAGCGAGCATGCAAACTACGTGATGTTAAGTAGCCCATAGACATCCACGTACAACCACAAACACGACCTAAATCCTATCTGAGCTTGAACGTAGATGCGATGCTATTCCTGAGGACTAAGATGTTCGCCTACGCTTCAAAGTGTAGCCGGCAACCGCACCTCTCCAACCAAAACACAACTAATGCTTTACGGCGGATTATGAGAGCGGCAGTGATACCTCCCCGGTTGAACTATAGTTCTCCCAGCTTCCTTTTACATATGTACCAATTGTCCGGTACTGTGGCACGGACTCCCTTTAGATTGTTTAGGTGAGGATGTTATTGTAATTAGGTTATTGAGATTTTCATTATTACATATCTGATTGTATTTATATCATATTATGTATTGTACTGTGAATGTATGCTTTGTGTTATCAAAAAATATAAATTGCAGAATATTTTTTTATCTCCATTCTGGTTTTTGGCGTACGTTTTTTCAATTACGCACGATGTTTATGAAATAAGTAACACAAATAAATATTGTTTTATTTTTGTTGTTGTTGGACAAAATCTGAAATGGAAAATTAACAAATAAGCTTCAAATTTTGATTTTTGTACTTTAGATTTTTCTGTTTGATAAATACTTAACGAAACATCGGAAACATAGGATTTCATTTTTAAATAAACGGTTTTCGCCGAAAAAAATTGCAAAGGCTAATTTAATCAAATAATATTGTCCTGCTACTTGTGTCATCTCAACTGCAAGCCGATGAAATGTTGGACAAAAGGTCTACGCTTACACAACGATCTTGTACTTGTTGAAATGTAGAATTGTTATTGTTATTTTATTAATATAATAATACTCTAATAGAAGGTCCGAATGCCAGCTCACCGCCAGGGCACTAGTCAAATTACCTCTAACTGTATTTTATGGGGCACCGTTGCTTAAATTGTTCTGCGTTAATTTAATAACAATACCGTGGCATTTGGCGCTTTCGGCCAAACCAAACGACTTGAAACGTTATTTCTGCTACTTTGTGGAAAATATACGGTGCCCTCCAAAAGTTAGTTGAAATTAATTCACTTTATCAATGATGTCATATAATTTCCAAAATACGCATTTTCAATGAATTAACTCTTCACTATTTATGTTCCAAAACACTATGCTAATACGTACAGTAGGGAATTGTCGGATTTCATTTTGTTTTTTCCATAAACTATGTTTATGTAACTACTTTTCGAGGACATTTTCTTCAATACACAATCTTATCTCAATTTACTATATAACTGGTTAATGTTGAGTACTCGTTATATAGCAAAATGTATAAATGCTGCGTTAATATCAGTTTAATATCATATCTCATTGCTCTTGGTCACGTAAGAGTCTTTTCTCAGGATATAGCTCGGCTTAGGCGACACTCCATCGTTCCTATCAACTTCAGTTGAGTATTTTCTAAGACTAATGCGAACAGCACAGACAAAAAAATTGAAAGTATACTAAATCATTCACTGAACTGCTGTAATAAACAATGACAAAAGCTTTATTTCTTTGACCAGGAAATTAGCAAAACTTAGTCCAAGATTTCCAGTCACAGTTAAATCTATTACAAGCTGCATTATCAACTTAGGTCACTGCCAAGAACTGTTCTCGCAGCGTGACTGGCGTACTTTGTAGGCCAGACAACCTTGAAACTTAGATTCGCGGGAAAGCGACAAGCTAAATTCGGAGCGGGGTTGAAAAAGCGGTGCATAGAATAATAAAGATTAAAGGAAGGTATGGAAATTGCGGCCCGAGTAAAAAAATTAAGAATTAAATAACAATCACAATTGTTTTGATTTAAATTTGAATCTTCTAACAATCTTTCAATTTCATAGTAAAATAAAGTGTTACATTAGAGATAATATGAATAAAGTTTTATATTATGCGCAATTACACAAATAAACGGATCTTACTTCGGTGCTCGTGTCCAAAATGTTCGTTATTAGTAACGAAGACGTCGTAACTGAAAAAATATTTTTATGTAATTGAGCGTGTAGCCTACCTGCCTTTATTGTTATGATATTTATGTTATGACCCAAAATACTGCCTCCGAAGACATTAAATGCCTCGAAAACAAACTTAAGAGACATGGGGGTGACGGTCATTATACCACGACTGAACACACAAATGCCATGACAATTTTACTATCTTTTACAAAGTATAGAACAAAGTGGTTTGCCGCCGTCTGCACGCTTATATCTTTCAAACTACGTAACAGATTTTAATACGATTTTTGTGGTGGATCGCAAGTAGATAATAAATTTCAGGCGGATCGCAAGTAGATAATACATTTGAGGTGGATCGCAAGTATAATAAATAGTATATTGCATAAATTGCTCGTGATAAACAAAATATTAAATCTAATTGTCCCATTTTTATTTAAGAATTTTTACTACGTTATCACAAAGCGAGATGATGAGAGATTATTATGGACTAATTCTAGAGACAGCCAAAAGGGATATCTTGCCTTTGGCAATACGGGTGGCAACCCTTGCTTGGAATACATCAACAGTACCATTATTGTGATAACCTCAAATCTCGCTATGTAAACAGTGATGGCTATCGCTTGTCTAAATTTCCCTGCACGACCACGATCTGGGGCTTTGCGTCCACTTCCGCCTTGTTTACATTAATTTCTATCTGTGGCTGGCTTTTCATTTTACTCTCCTTGCCAAGAAAAGGTCTGGTTGTATCCGTATTAACTAAGCTTTGCAAAGTAACAGTTAGCATAAAATAACTTCAATATCAAGTTCAAAATTAAACGAAAGGCTATGTGATGTGAGTTGAACAGCGATAAAAAAGGTAGTTATTCGAATACCTTTAACCAACTCCATATAGAACAGGAGTCACTCTTGAAGTCGATCACCGCTGCATTCCTATTTTTGAGGACTGAATTGACTGACGGAGAAATAAATAAGAAAAAGACAATGTATTTTGTTAGTAACTAAATTAGATACATACATATATGTTTTGTTCAACCATGCCAAAATGCATTTTAGTTTCTTTCTGATGCAGGACTCTTACCAACGACTCACTTGACAGATTTTTTAGAAAATTATTGTTTTCGGTTTTTAGCATTACTGTAGTAATATTAGAAAAACCATAGCTGTGATATTGACTTGGTATGAAAAAAAATAGCTCATAGCTGTGATATTGACTTGGTATGAAAAAAAATATTTTATCATTCTTAATCAGTATTTTTTTTTTACTTTCCAAACACATACAGTTGAGTTGCTTATTATTCAGCGCTGAACTCTTTATGAAGTACAGTATGTAGGTAAAATGTATTCTTATCCTGGTGCAGTCACATATTTCGGTGTCTATTTTGTTACTTCATCAAGCGCTGTTTTATCAACATCAGCTACTCACGTAAAGCTAATTCAAGAATATTACACGCTAGGAATAACTATTCGTGTATTGCTAAATTCTACGGTTTAATGCTGATATCATAACTGGTATGTTTCATAACTGAACACTACTACATTTTGTATATTATTCTAATATTTTACATATACATACTTGATTGAAATTCTCATGAAATTGAGATTGAAATGATTTTTGTTTTGTAAAAGGTTTTTTTTTATTATGAAAGAGTAAGAAACGGGCATGCAGGCCACCTGATGTTAAGTGGTCACTTCAGCCCATGGACAACCACGTCCAATCTCAAATACAGCAGAAGTTCTATTTAAGGATGGATGCGGATGCGTACTCTTGAGGACTAAGATGGTCGCCTCCAATAATGTGTATTCAGTAAGCACACCTCCCCAACCGAAACACAATGCATGAAGAACAAATTGCTTTAGTGCGGGTTATGAGGGTGGCGGTATTGCCGCCCCGGGCGAGCTCTAACGGCTCTACCACCTTTTAACTTATGTTGATTATTAAAAGATAAAGAATAGAATATAAAAAGTATACCTACTTGACAAAAGCTGTTGTTTTAAATTTATTTATCAAGTGTACTTGATACAAGTCGTTTTAACTTTATAGTTTGTAGGTACAAATTATGGCAAAAATTTAGTTATTTTCCTTACTTAGTTAATTTCCCATTTTCGTAAATTTTATTTTGGTTTGTGATATTTTGTAAATTTAGTTCAAGACTCCTCCTTTCTGTTTTTATATCTTATTTTATTTTTTGCGCTAGTAATACTACTAGCGGAAATTTAACTGATCTTTGTATTATTTTAAGTACTATGCTAACCGAATTATGTAATCGTTTGTTTCCTAAATAAATAAAAATGTACTACATACATAATACATACGTTTTGAAGTGAAATTATCTACTAAGGTTAGACGAAGATAGGATCTCACAAGTAAAAGTCCATAACCGCTAGATACGCGAAATGCGTGGTTGGGTGTGGCAGTGGACCCATGATTATTACATTGTAATAAAAACTTCAATTTGAAGTATATAAGAAAGTTTTTTGAAAGCCAGTAAATTAAAAGTTAATTTTATAAAAGAAATTGAAAAGTTAATGCATTGCAAACTTTTTATGAATTACAAACAAACATTACTCATTTTAAAAAGTTTCTTTCTAAATCACATATGCCTTTATCATCTCGAAATAAAATCAGTTGAACATAACAAAGAAGTACATTTTAAACGATCGATATTAATATGTACACGTTGAAAACGTAATCACAAAAAGATATTTCATAACGGATCATGCCATCTAAAACCATTATTCATAATTAAAGCAACATATAAAGCAATTTACATTAACTCGAAGTCCAGCAACACAGCGCTTATTAACATTAATTTTAAAGGTGGGAGAAGTATAGTTCGACCGGGGAGGTCCCACCGCCGCTCTCATAATCTGCAGTAAAGGATT
>DWON01000084.1:0-47746 GCA_018251015.1 Phocides pigmalion okeechobee
GCATCCGCGTCCATCCTTAAATAGAACTTCAGTTCTGTTTGAGATTGGACGTGGTTGTCCATGGGCTGCAGTGACCATTTAACACAAGGTGGCTTGCATGCCCGTTTCTTACTCTTTCACAATAAAAAAGAAAAAAACATATTGCTGTAGAGCTTATAAGCGATCAATCTTATAGTATGCGGAAAAACAGTGATTTAAGTTTAGGAAAATATAAAGTACGTACAAACATTATTTTATTCGTAAAATGCGTTAAACAATAAATAAAATATATTAAAGGCTTAATTCATACGTAGTTAAAAGTATGTAAAAAATTTAATAGTATAAATATAAGCTTCATGTAAATTTTTGTTACTTTTTATGTGAGAAGAGCAGCATACGAGCATGCAAACACCTAATGTTAAGTAGTCGCAGCCCATGGACATCCAACCAACACAACCCAAATCCTATCTGAGCTCGAACGTATCTAACGTTGCTACTCTTGAGGACTAAGATGGTCGCCTGCCATCAAAGTGTAGTCGGCAACCGCACTTCTCCAACAGAAACATAACTAATGCTCTACGGCGAATTATGGAGTCAGCGGTGGTATCTCCCCGGTCGAACTACACTTGTCTCACCTTTCAAATTTCATTTATTTGATTTTTATTTAAACTTTACGACCATTACACGTTTTAGGTGATCGTATATATTTTTTGTTACAGAGAGTAAATCGATCAAGTAAAAAAACATGTCCAAGATCTCGTTGAAGTCTTTTTTACTCAATGTAAATTTAAAGTATAGATTATAATTTCATTGGACGTAGAATTAAGACATAGTCGTATGAAATATTCTCGCGCCTGAAAATAAAAAAATAGAAGTTTTTTAGATGCACAAAGTGAACAATAAGTGAGCTGCTAATAATAAAAGTAGCCTATTTTTCATAGCTCTATTTTTCGGCTCATTTATATGTGAGGCTACCACCTTAGTCTTCAGGAGAAGCAACACATCTGTGACTAACTTTAGCTCCTATTATACTTAATACAGATAAAACTAAATTTTCTGTGACAATGAGATTCCACATTGCATAAACTAAGATAAGATATCCGCATCATCGTAATAAAAACAAAGCGTTTGCTTGCCCTTTGCGTTTGGTGGGAGGCGCGCAAATATGTTAACTGGTCGGAGAAAGTATTCTCTTCCGTAATTGCAACCGATGCGGGAGCATGTGACTCCGCTCATATGACTTACAGGGGGAAAGGGGGGTCGAGGGGCACATAGCGTGGGCGTGGGGGCACAATGTTTTACGTACTATTGCGAAATCCCTACGTAAACTGGGCTAACGTTACGCCGCGTTACGTATTTTGTATTTCTAGCATGTGGTATGCTGTATTGACATACTGTTACACAATACTAATTATCGAGTTTGTATTCATGTGAAATGCCATTGTTTTGAATGTCTGCTTCGATACTAAGGTTGTTTTGAATTTTTATTGTTTAAATAGGCCTTTGTTTGTTTGTTTTTTTTTTTTTATTTCATTTGTTTTTTGTTATCTACTACGAGTAATTAATTCATTTGCATTTCTGTTTATGAATAAAATTGAATATTTTTATTTGAAGTAGTATACAAGTATACAGCCTGATACTATGCGATCTCTGCCGTCCACTGACATTTGTAATAAAAACCATGTAGAACAAGAATACCATGTAAAGCCGAACATAGATGCGTTGTTAATCTTAAGAATTAAGACGATCGCCTCGTATGTATATGAAGTTATGAACTTATAAATGACAAGTTGGCACTAGAAAAATGTTTTCAATGATTCTCATGAAAATTTTGTGAGATGTATATGTTTGTTTATACAGTTTTATATACTTTGCAAATAACAAGTAGTATCTCAGAGTTCCAATACATTTAATATAGGACCATTAAAGGAACATAGTCGAAAACGTTGCAAGTTTTCAATTGTGGGAAATTACGGAACATTTTTACCATATTTAACTATATCCTGTATAATTCAGAATAAACAACGTTAACACTGTTGCTAGAAGGAATGGATAGGTGTGGCCTTAAACCTTGTTACCATGAAAACATATACCGGATGTAGCTTGTAACCGGTTATAAATATGTTGACCATTTTTGTTACAATTTGAAACATCAATAAATGATCTCAGCAGATGATTTGTCTCAAATTTTATGACAAGAAAAATTCAATATTTGTAATTTTCAATTGGTCAAGTATACAATTTTTGTTTTAGACACTTTATATATTCCTTTAATAGGTTTACTTAGTTGTCTTAATTGATTTAAGTTGAATTGAATAGTTCAATATGTCTTTATATACAAAAAGCCCAAAAACAAAAATAACATTTCCCGACGAAAAAAATGTAATAGTTTCTATGTTCATACCGACTATCATGATTGCCATGAAATTCTGAAATTTCGCAGATAGGTTTTTTTATATCCCGTTACTGAGTACATGCATGAATTTTGGAAATACCACTGCCCAGGGGATAAAATTCGAGTTGAATCTTTGTATGAATATTTCGTCATACGAACTTCTATTTGAGCAAAATCGCGGGCGAAAATAGTCATTTATATATTTGAAGTACAACGTAAGATCTACTAAAAAGCTTTCCTCTTAAAATTAGAATATATGCAAAGAAGGCGCTTTTTCTGTGTAACCCTGTACATGTTCTACCTTGAGGATACCAGGATGTGAATTATGCTTGAAATTTGACTTGAATCAACCTGACATTCTATCGCGATGCTAAAAACCTTGCACGTGGGATCTACCCGGATCAGTAATTGTTTTGCTCGCTGTTTAAGTATCCTCACTAGTTTCATGGTTTTTGTATATGCCTCGATTACAAGAATATAAACATAGCTCTTCATTGCTATGTTGAATTGTTGACACAACTTTAGTTGTATTGTAATATATTTTAAACATATAATAAATAATTATGTTTTTTTGTTAACTATTGTATGATTATAATTTTAATTTTATCAATAATTACATAATGAGGGTACTTTGAAAAAAACCAACATAAATATTTAATCTGTATTTAGTGTTATCTAGCTCAGGCGATTGTTTCTACAAGCTAATCTCTGAAATTATCAATGACATTTTTTTATTTGATAGACTGTTTATAGAGCCAGATTTTCGGATATGTAATAATATTCTAAAATATTTAAGGAGCGGTGCAATTGTCAAGCAAAATTTGACTTAGGACGTATACAAAGCTAGAATGAAGATGAAGATGGTAAGTAAAATGCGGAGGTTGTTTTGGATTGGATTAAAATATAAGGAAAACTACAGGGTATAGGTAATTACATTACATTTGAAGTATTAAAGTTTAAATAAAATACAATAAAAAACAAAAAAGTACTAATTCATAAACAATGTTATTGTAGGAGATTGTTAATGCATATTTTAAATAACATTAAAGTATTTATTATATAGAAAGTCACAGCAACCTTTTTTACGATACATTTTCACATATTCATCTAATCATAATCATATTTCAAAATTTACCAACAAAGGAATTTCATTTATTTTATATCTTGGTTTCAATAAATATTTATCAGTAAAAATTTTACACGTAATCGAATACGATTTAAATAAATTAACTTTACATATAATAATTAGTTCAAGGGTGAATAATGTAATTGCCCTACTTATAGATTATTGAGCTCTCTCACAGTAGACAAGGCTTCGTGAGAAAGTAGAACATATTCTTGGCATAATACGAATATTTGTTAGTAATTGTGTTTAACTCAAAAACGTTTATTGCATATAAACATTACTATTACTTTAAAATAATTTCTTATGTTTAAGAAAAAAATAAGCGAGTGTAAAAGACAGTTGTAAAATAGTCGCTGGAGCCCTATGGACATCCACATCCAACATCACAGAATGAAGCTACATCTGAAGCTGTATATGTTAAGAATCTAAGTAGATGCGTTGCTACTTTTGAGGAATAATCCCTCATTATTACCTCTCTATTCTCTGTATCCGAAAATTATTCCTCTCCTAGCAAAACACAAGAATTGTTTTACGGATTTTGAGAGCACTCGTAACTACTCAGTCGATCAATACTTCGATCACTTATAAAAACATCTATAGAAGATTATTCATAAACTATAATTATCCGGTGTACAATGTAATAAAAAAAACATCTAAATGGCCACAGGCGTTAATGTTAAATGAATAGGAATAAAGGTATAAATACACTAGCTACCGTCTTATTTTTATACTATTATGACTAGTGGTATATTATTAAAATGAGTACAATATCGTGTTGTTGCGCGTTTCCTATTCTTAGTATTAATGGTGAATTCATAATACTGTAAATATTCAAAAAAAAAATTCAAAATAGTTTATTCATAGCAAAATATAATTGTTTCTTTGGTGATACAAAATTAAAACATAATTAAAACAACAATTTCTTCAAAAGTGACGATCTCGCAAAGAATGTCCGAGTATCTCTAAATATTTTAAAACAAAATCCCACTTCGAGTCTGTCTGTCTGAACGGAACTTGAACATGATAAGCTCAAAAAGTACTGGACAGATTTTATCACAGTTTTCAACAACAGGTAGAATGATTCCTGAAGAAGGTTTGGTGCATAATAAGTAAAGATTTTTTTGGAAATTGGGCGAGAAATTAAATAGTTAAATTAAATATATTAATTCAGTCGTCGTTCGAAATAGATGTTTCTTATTGTTAGTTTTTGCAATTAAGTAATGACTGCATGCATGTATGAAAGAAACATAATGTAGGTAAATATACACTCTATTATCCGAGCGAAGCTGGGCCGTGTCGCTGGTAAAGATATAAAACTTAATTGCGTATATCATGACATTTACCTAAAGCTATACAAAACGAAACACTCCTCTTAGCAATGTTTGTATTATGTATTAGTGTATATTAAGCTTTATCAGGATTCTACGAATGAGTGGGCAATTTGTCTGAACATCCGTCAACAATTTGAGACAATTCCGAATCAGAATGGAGGCTACTCGTAGTCGGTCACGCGAACATACGAATAACGCGTCATTCTATAATAATGATGTATGTTATTTTAATTGAAACAATTACGATGGAATCATACAACATGACGAAATAATAGTTTCGGTTAACAATTTATATTGTTACTACTTTGTTCGTGACTTTGCATTGAGTTACTAGTAACTTAATGAAACGCTCAGATCATCTGAAACCCAGAAATAAATATGAAACTTCAATTGGGACTCCTGTTCTGTACTGAGTTAGTAAAAGATATCCATGGGCTTATGTGACCGTTAATTAGCAAATAAATTCCATGTGCATTTCATAATGAAATGCTCTTAATATGATTAGTTTCCTATATGGAGATTAATTAAATTTTAATTTTAATTATTTAAACTTAGGTTTGTGTTCATAAATATCTTTACAATTAGACTGGTACGAGATTCAAGATAAAAATCATTACTTTAGTAAATTATAATAAATCGTATGATTTGGCATAACTAACGTATGATTAAGCACACATCGACAAAATAATAGTGTTAATTTATATATCTTGTACAATTAAAACTTAATTGTTTGATTGTGTATCGCTTACAATAAAAGTTACTATGAAATCAACACAATGTTTAATATTCTAAGCATTATTCAAAGGGGTCAAATCATTGCTAGGACCTTTAAGAAGCACGTCTGCACTACTAAACAGCCTCAAAGCCCTGCATAAGCGAGCTTAAATAGGACACTTACATATACATGAGTCGTGACTGAGCTTAACAAGGATCTTCAATCGGCCTAGTATCGGAATGCGGCATCTTTGTATGGTCGGAATTACATAAAAGTAATACTTTTGTACATAAAAAGTGAATATTATTGAGTGTAAAGTACTTTATTAAAAGCCGTTAGCAGCTTTAAAACTTGGGAAAAACCGGTAGAGAGTTTAATTCCTTACAAAAAATAAAATATGTACAATTTAATAATGTATTATTAATTTAAATAGATATATGCATGTGTATTCCAGTCAATACCAATGATCCACCTGTGTCTGTGTATAATTATGTTAGTATATATTAACTGCATTGAAATTATATTAATGTAGATAAAGCTGTATGAAGAAGTATAGACGCGAGGAAGAATTAACTTTGTACACATCTATGGTATGGTCTTCCGGAAAGCTTTAAAGTTGTTTGATCGTTTCGTGGTTCGGAATCCGGAAGCAACATCATAATTCACATCTCTGCCTTATAACGATAGTGGTAAACGATGCAGTGCAGTGCAGTGCTGATGAGTGTGGTAGAGACACTTCCATGGTAGAATTCTGTCTTAGTTTCACAACTTATTCTGTTCTGGGTAGATTGCATATAATCGAGGGTGGTAATAACCTTTTTCCATCAGTAGAACTGTATGTTTGATTCCTTTTAACAGTAATTAAAATGCAGCTTGTGACAAGACAGCTGGTTCATATCTTGTGCAGAAAATTTCGATAGCTATCCAACACGAGAATTCGGCCATCATCTTTGGCATCTTGCTGAATGGGTGTGGATACTTAGTAGACTAATTAGGTTAACCTTTTATTATAATTGGTTTTAAAGTATTCATTGTTAAGTCTATTTATGTTGTAAATAAAGATTAGTTGAACTTGAATAATAAAGAGATAATAATATGTCGATACTTTGCGAAAACATAATGTCATGTCTGTCCAATAAATTGCACTCAAGTCACGCCGAAAGGTAATTGAAAATTATAAGGACAAAATTGTTCAGCCGAATTTTATTAAGATTTATCAAGGATATTTTCCACTAATCGGGCTGGAGGATTGGAATGCGGTATCTTTGAGTAATCGGAACAACATAAATATTGGTCGAGCGCAACCGACGAGCCGTCATGTGACCGCGTCATGTGACTGACAATGCCAGCCTTGACATTTCGGCGGGATATTACGGAGCTTCGCAGTCGCGTTGCGTCATAACTTTGCGTTAACTAAGCTTACCTTTGTTGTCGGTTGGTTGGGTTTAGCGTTGCTGCACGTAATACCATCGTTCTGAGAAATTGTACTATGCTTAGAAACAAAAGACGGCATTTACAATTTTATTACGCATTAATACATTTTATAGTATCTCTCCTACTCACTATTTTCTTAGAAATTGAGTAGTCAGATGTCATCTCAAAGACATTCTGCGGAAATAAACTGAATATTGGACATTTTTTTCATTTATTTATTATTCATAATTATGTATGTATGAGCGTGTAGTAAAATTAGCGTTTTTTCAGCGCATTGACCCAACGTAGCTACAGTAGCCAGAAACCAAAAATGAATGAAGATATGTGACTCGATGTTCTATTGACCACTGACGCTTGTGACTGGACACCAGGCTTTCCACTTCTTGCCTGACCCAATCACATATGTTTTATATAATAATGTACACTGCACACGTGTTGTACAGTACACTAAAGTGGTGATCTACACCGTGGATCATTGTGTCGACGTCAGTATTTTCAAAAAAGCCAACCTAGACCTAAATACAGAAACTTTTAAGAAAATTGCATTTTAAGGATCTTACTACCGTCTCTTGAGCAGATGTAATTTAAGAGCTCAAAATTTATTTTGGAACATAATTGGAAAGTGTTAATACTAATAATGTAATAAAAATTGATTAAATCCTATTAATATCAGTATCACTGAATATTGTTAATACTATACTATAGGTTGCTTTTAGTATAGCTGTAACATCATAGCCGGTAAGATAATTATGATAATCGGTGCCGTCAAAATCGGTTTATTTTTTCTCAAAATAAACTTTTATAAAATTAAAATATTTTGGAATTTAGGTAAATATACAATTTGGTTTTTATATGAAATTAAAAATAACGGATAGAACAAATAATATAAATGAATGGTCTCCATGTAAAAATAAATTTTGAGATTTTTGTTTTGAGACAAAAGAGTTGAAAGTATTTATGAATGTTTAAATGAAGTATTTAAAATTTAAATTACTTGTTTACAGCAGCTTTGAAGGCTTACTTGTAAATATATTATTATTTGCATTTATAGTAACAAATTAATATAATCAATATTTTAGTAATCTGTTAAAGATAGTGTCTATAATAGCTGATGGTTGTTATTTTATGTTGACATGTGTGTAAATTTTGTGTTATACGATGGGGTCGTTCCTGTGGCCAAAATTTGGTTGCAATCTATTTATATTTGGAGTTGATCATTGATAAGAAAAGCGAGATAAATGACAGTGACAACTTACCATCAGGTGAATTTCTTGTTATTTTTTCTTATATGAGAAGAGTAGCAAACGAGCATGCAAACCTGATGTTCCGATCTGAGCTCGAACGTAGATACGTTACTACTCCTGAGGAGTAAGATGGTCCCCTCACTTCAAAGTGTAGTCCGCTACCGCACCTCTCCAACCGAAACACAAGTAATGCTTTACCACGGATTACGAGGGCGGCGGTGGTACCACCTCGGCTAAACTATTCTCCCACCTTTACTTTGCTATTCCCATGCCATTAAAAAGAAGCTAATAGTGATATAAGTAGCTACGAACCTGGAGCCATCAAGGTAAATATCCAATGCTATTAAGGATTATCGCAGTAGATTGATTGATCGTTTTCTATAAAAACAAAAAAATCCAAGGTACTTCTTACTCAGCTCATACTTCTTACTTTTTACTCTTAGTAAGTAATACAACTACGAATGTTACAGAAAGAAGTATTTCGAAATAAAACTCGTATTTTGTTTCATTGTTAAATTCAAATTAATTTGTCACACATCTGACGATAAAAAACAAGACACTAGCAATTATCAAAAAATCTAAGTTTAGATGAAGAACAAAAGCGCAAACAAAACAAATGACCCTTTCCCAAATGCGAAAAAATAATCAATGAGTAATTGATAGAAAAGACCTAGAGAGAAGTTTACCTACCGCACAGTTTACCTACGGCAGCACCCAATCGCCGCTGCTGCTATGCATCGTCCTCCGATAACAGTCGATACAAAAGTTTCCAAACTTAAACCGAAATCTAAAACAAGCAATCGGAATTTCCGACTATTTGGAACTGAATCGAAGCCCATCCCTACTACTTGTTCAGGAGGACCGTTCGATGGTTTTTAAAGTAAAACTTTTTAACACTGACCTTCTTATAGTAATGCATATAATGACTAACCTCAGAGGAAAGTCCAATCCTATTTGCTGTTGATAGTTATCTTCAGACAGATATTCTCATTTGCTACAACAATTTTATAGACGATAAAACCGCGAAGGAACCCAAAACAGTAATTTTGCTAGCAGAGTCGTCAGTTCATTGAACCATTAAAACAATTCTCAAAACGTTTAGGTATAGGTCCGAAGCCGTGCATTTGACAGTTGGCCAATTTTACGCTCCTCTCCCCTACCGATCGTTGGATAAACTAGGTGCGGTATTTGAGGGTCCCCTTCCTTAATGGCTCATGTCTGTTCGTTCGTTTTTCCATACGCAGCTCACTTTGAGGTTACTTGAAGTATGTAAACGAAACACGAATCTGTCCTACACCCAAAGTGATGGAAAGGTTTTTCACATCAAAAAATTGATGCGCATTACGCTAGCATAGTATCATCACCGTCTGCATTCGTCATGAATCATTTTGTCTGTAGTCGGAAAAATAAGGTTGCTGGCCACAATTACTAAGGACGCGACCATATCAGTCTTCAGGGGTAGCAATGCTTATTTACATGAAGTTATGCATGTCTTTAGTCCTGTTTGTGCACGGGTTGTAGAGATCATTTAACATTAGATGGCCTGCACAATCATTTTCTACTTTATGAACATAAAAAGTCAGTCTTTTCATGTTAGAATAAACCAACTTGCAGCCCACGTGCTGGTGGTGCTGAGGACTAAGGCTAAGTGTAGTTGCTGGCTACACTTACATCTATCGGAAACTTAGGAATAGCACTCTACGTACAAACTCAGATCACTTCAGTTTGATGTAAGATTCGATATGAACGTCCGTAGACTGCAGTGATCATTTTGCGGCAAGTGGTCACCATGACTATTTTCTATTTCTCTGCAATAAAAACGCTTTTAATTGCCGATCCACATGACACAGCGGTAACAATAACGATCTGATAGCATAAAGGTCGATTCTCAGCCAAGCAGACGTCTAAATGTAAAATAAATAAATTTAGATTTCCGTCTTTATCTGTCCATGCCATCCACGATCTAGGAAATTTTCATGGGACTATGAGTGTAAAAAGCGTTATAACTATTTACATTAATGCCGATAATTCGTGCACAACCAGAATGTGGCAAAACCGACACATTTCAGTACACAACTGACTGCACTAACAAATATAGTACAGTTAAAACAGCTCTTTGTTAACATTATAACCTGAATCCGTTCTGAACACAACGTGGCCTTGGGTTATTCGAAACAGTTTGGTAAATACGCTATTTAACGTTCACAACTGATTATCATTTATACAGGCATTTGGACGAAATTTGCGTTTAGAAACATTGTTTCTAATTAAATATTCGACTGAATTGAATTGTATTGTATGATTTTAAACTAATATAAAGTTTAGACTTTTTACTGTGTAACAGGCTCTCACGATTAACACTTTGGGGCGATATCTGTACTGTTAGCTGTAAACACGATCCATGCAACTGATGAAATATCGGCAATTTAAAAAATCGACAATTGTTAATACCCGTTACATATTAAAATGTAAATCGAAGTATAATTAAATTATGTACTATGTTGTGAAAAATGTAAATGCTTGTCTTCTATTTTATGGTATGCAATAAAGTATATTCTATTCTATTCTATTCTACTGCACTGTTATCTTAATTTAAAATAACGTTTATTGTGTTTTGTTAATGTAACAAAAATAAATTTAAGCGGTATTTTAACATAACAAAGTTAAACAGTATTGGGCGCGGTCGGGAGTTGGATGGATCACCGCTCGTGGTAAAAAATTCAAGCATATTTTATACTTCAGACAACATGCTGTGAAATCGGTCTCATATATTAACAAAGTTTAGCAGCTGTTAAATGTTGTTAGAGGCGTTATGGATGATTTAAAAATATCCCAAACACAGATTAGTCAATAACTCATATCGATAAAAATATGCATTGGAACAATATGATGGAGTATCTCCAGGCCTTTTCTAGTTAGGGGTAAAAACTCTTGTTTAGCAATGTGACATAAATATTTTTACTAATGTAAATATAACATGAATCATCTTAAAACTAATTATAATAAGAGCCTAATCTACAGGGAGTAATAGTACCAAAATCGCTGGCTACATTCCTCCGCGGAATACCGAATACAATTCTCTGCGTATTAATTCAATAAATAAATTTGTAACTTTGTGTCAACAACAAAATGTTAAAAGTGTAAAAATAAACTCATTACAACAGTTAACAATCACCGAATGTCCAAACAAAGTACCCTCGGCAAATTTTACGCTCCACAAATTCTTTCAAAGCTTCCAAATCTCGAGAAGGTAAAATTTACGAACCAGGTAACCAGTCAAACCCGGACATAACCAATTCTTATCGCAATCTTCATCCTCGAAGTGGAAAGGAAAAGGATTTACGGTCTTTTCAAATTCCAACAAACTTGATGATTAACTTTTTAAATCTTTTTACTTTGTAAGATGTTTTGGTATGGATAAGAAATTTCATAACATTCAATCTACAAATTAATTACAAAGTATTTCATTCTTATATAAAGATTAAAATTGAAGATGCCACGAATAATGATTTGACCGAATATTCGGCCAAGTTTTCGGCAAAACCAACGAATATTTTGCGGCCGGTTACCTAACGCTGTCTAACATTTCCTGACCCTTAATCGTGTCACGACAAGCATTACCCCTTCATTATTACGTCAAATTGTGTTACTTATTGTCCGTAGTAATTGTGTAACCACTTGGTTTCCAAAATCTTTTTAAAACGACATGTTTTTATTATTTTAAAATTATCTTTAATCGATTTTGAGTAATTGTAATCGTATTGTATTTGATCTTATTATTTATTTTTTAAACATATATATTATTATAAGTTTAATAATATGTACTGTTTCTTCATAATTCGATATTTGGTAATCGATCTGAATAGCTCACATGGGTCGAATACCGAATATTAAAAAAGTGGTCGAATACGCTAAATACCGAATAGTGACTAAATTTGTTACATGTGTAATCGAAACTTTGTAATTATCACGGCTTCGCTTATATCTTTATCGGTATAGTCCCAATAGTTTTGGATCTCTACGAGGCCCTTCTTCATCAGCTCCCGCCAATTGAGTCAAGTGTATGGAGGCCACTGCGATGGGAGTTAACCAGATTATCCTAAAATTAAGGAGTAAATGATAGTTATAAAATATTTATGTGTAAAAATTCTTACGAAAGTTTAAGTGGTAAAGTAATAACCTCCGTCGCTACTCTTCGCGCATAAAAAAATAAAATGATTTTTTGCATCGCAGATCGGTATGTTAAACGCTGAGCTACTCGGGTCAAAATAGATCTAAATAGATCCAATTCTTGGTTGCACTGCCCGAAAAGCTAATGCAAACAGACATCAAGTTACGTAACGTTCGCCTCGCTCGTTGTAACGGGAATTATTCCAAGCAGAGATTCGCCCGAGCCCCGGATATTTAATCGATACCCGATAAAAGGGTAGGAATTTGGACATCTTAAGAGGTTTTCCAATTCAGGAACAAGGTATATTTTAAACGGATACGAAGATTTTTCTATGGAAGCTATCATAGTTATCAATTGCCAATAAAATCTATATATTATACATATATGGATAGTGAACACATTTATAGCCAAAAAAGTTATAATCGAATGTGCTAGAATTTTAAAGATAATTAGAAGTAAAGATTGATTTTGGAACCATTGTTCCTCCGGGGAAATGCCACCACCACTCTCATAATCTCTCATAATCCGCCGTAAAACTCGTGTTCCGGTTGTAGAGATGTGGTGGCAACATTTAAAAAAAGGCAACGATGTCAATTCTCAGGAGGAGCGACGCAAATACGTGCGACGTCATTTAGAATTCAGTCGTTTTTAAGATTGCATGTGGATATCCGTAGGTTGTAGTGTCTATTTAACATCAGGTAGCATGCATGCTCGTTTGCTACTTTCTTTATACAAAAAAAGTTAATATAAACATACTTATATAATTATTTTTTAGGTAATGTTATATATTATTTACGACGTAATAATGTGGTTTTTTATTCTGACTTAATGACCGGAACACGAGTTTTACGGCGGATTACAATTACTCAGAATGTCACTTATCTTCAATTATCTTCTCTTATCTTATATTCAATGAACTTCAGTTATCATTACAGGTATAGGTTACCTACTACATTTATATTAGCTTCTTTCGACAAAGTTTAACAACCGGAATTGAGAGTTTAACATGCCCTACAAAACATGGATACGCGCATATAATTTTGCCACTAGTGACAATCCCTCCAACTATTGATCGAACACGATGTTGCGTTACTTTAACAATCGTTTACAATCTCCACAAGCAATTAAGCTATATTAACAATAATGATAATAACTTTATTTCGAACATCAAAGGCTCATGTACAAAATATTTCATTACTTTTTCATTTATTTCATTTAAAGTAAATTAAAATAAGAAAAATCAAAATGAAAAATAAATAAAAATGATAATTTAAAATACGTTAAAAATGAAATTGAACTACAATTTCCAATGATGCTATACAATGATGATTTTATATAAAAAATACGTTTAAGAAATTGCATCAATACTGGATGCTCATTACTCTCAAATGTGTTTTATTTATATCTAAAAATACTCGTATATTAATTGGTAATTATACTCGTAATAACTCGAATTCAATTTAAAATCATTTTATGGGTTTTGAGCGCACTGTTCTCAAGTGTTGACCAGGAGAAATAAACCGGCGAAAACAAATTGTAGGTATAAAATTAATACAAAATAAACAAAATCTTATCCCCTATGTATTTTCTATGAATCCTTAAATGGAACAAAACGGGAAGTAAAGTAATCTACCAAATTATAAACGCGCGGAAGCAACAAATAAAAACATACAACCGTTTTGGATATCTTCTTTTTTCGACGTCACTTAAAAATCACATTGTACTTCTGCAGAATCCGTTTGGAAAACTACGAACAATGGTGCGCAGTAGACGCTGTGACCCAGGGCTGTGCTGGGTCCCCAGCTGCATGCCGCGCTGCAGTCGTCGCAGTCCTGGGCACCCAGTTGCGAGCATCGTGTGCGTGCAGGGGCACTGACTTCGCGCAGCTGTACGACTGCCTTGGCTGGCAGAGACTGCTCTGGCTTAATCCTTGTGTTGGTAAGTCGTGTCATCATTAAGCCATTACTTTTTGCAAAAAATACAGCTTTGATGACTAGATGAAAATCTATGTAATGAATTTAGATCTCTATTCTGAGTCCGAATGCTTTTATATTTGCCTATTGTATCGATACATGGAACCCACGAGTCATGAAATTCTGGTGTGGGACCATGAGTCTAGAAAGCGTTCTCTAATTAATGTTATCACCTATTGGGCACGGGCAAAGTATTTAACCCAAAGTCCAAAACGTTAACCAGGTGTAAATTGATAGACTCCACGCATGCTTTATTACGTACTGTACTATTTCAAATACGATTCTCTCAGAAAGTGTATACAGCGCCATCTGTAACTGTTTGTGCGAACTGTTACGTGATCTTGACCATGTCGCTAGATGGAGTTACTTAAACCATAATAATGATTCTAATATAATTTGCTTGTGATTTATTAATTACACTTTTTAGTCTTAACTATAACTTTGCAAATTTTAACCAATATTCCGTTGCTTAAAAGGGAAACACAATAATAATTTTGAAAGTCACTAACTCTTAAACAAATTTATAGCATTTACTATATTCCAGAATGCATCTTAAACTCATAAAAGTATTACATATTCCAACATTATAAATATACATACCGGTAATAATTACAAAATTATAACCCTTATTTTTGATTCACTGTAGTTAGGTAAAATAACTTACTACTTCCTTATTTTCAGTGGAATCCCAAAGCGACTACCACGTTAAAACCTACGGCTCTCTTCACACCACTACGCCCTTCGACAACGGTATCCGTTACATCACGGTAGCACCAGAACCACCCATCCACCACCGAACAACCACCCTCCACCACCGCCACACCACTCAACATGGCACCTCTCAGGTGGACAACTCCCATGTATGTATCTTTTATCTTAAGATTAAGTCAACGAGCGTGTAGGCCACCTAATGTCAAATGGTCTCTGCAGCCCATGAACATCCTCATTCCATAACAAACTAAATTCCTGTCCGACATCGAAGAGGTGACCTGAGTACTGTATGGTCGCCTCATAAATACAAAATCTAACACCGAATTTATTTTGATGAGAATGGCTTTATAAAATGTAATAAAGTTCTCTGACAGCTTAAAAATTACCCCGTTGCATACATATTTTTATTCTCTGTTTTGTACAAGATCATTCTTTGTCTATATCTTCTTAAATATGTAACCCCGCTTAAACTGAACTAAGACCTCTATCACATAAATATCCAACCATCGAATTGACGAGATTTAAAAATCGCGTAACCTAAGATTCGCGAAAATTAGGATAGTGAAAGTTAAAGCTATACTGGTAATATACTGCAAATATACTGTAATAAATCTTATAATACTAATTGTCCTGTAGCTACGCGTTTCTGCGTCTGTTTGGTTAATTAGAAAATTATGTATACATATGTGATGTAATAAGCATAACATGCGGATTTTTGAAAAGAACCTCGTGTCAAAATATTTAAGCAATAGGTAAATAAATTTCTGAAACGTAAACTTTTGAACAAACGAACATTTATCTTTTTATTTATATGGATAATGTAAACGTTTTAGGAGAACTCCCGTCAAGAATTAAGTCCAATCACGACGATGTCTGAGCAAACGGTTGGACCGAATGAGATAGCGCAAATCTCGGAGCCCGTCGTCGAAACGACTACAGAGACAACAACAGCCGCTACGACCACAACAACAACTTCCACAACTACGACGACCACGACTACAACAACTACAACCACGACGACAACAACACCGAAACCAACAACGACGATGGAGCCGACGAAGTATTGCATCGTGAAGAAGCCGGAAAGTGACGATCAGGCTCAATACATTAAGATGGGAGAGACTAGACGCGTAAGTCTTTTATACAAAAAATGTTAAGGTAAAGTTTCCATAGCCTGTGGACGATCCAGAGACCACGAAAGTGTAATAGATTGTGTGGACTTAATATAAAAACATTAATTATGAAAATATTATTATTATGTCCATCATATTATTTGCATTTGAGTAGCTTTTCCTGGGTCTTGTTTGTTTATCCCGTAGTGTGTACATATAAGAACACAGGAAATAGTAATGTGAAGGAAAATTCCAAGTTGATTTATTTTTAAAGAAATCTGTAAATTAAACTTATTCATTTTCAGCTATATCGATCTGCCGAGTTAGCCGAATGTACTGATCTCTGCGTCTGCGAGACATCTCTCCAAGTATCTTGCAAGGTGGCTTGCGTACCCCGGGCTCCGTGCTCATCTCGCCTGGCTCATTACTCCCATGCTGCCCCAGCTTACCAAGCCTATCGTGGACGGTGCTACTGCTACTCTGGGTCTTTCATCTGCATGAGACCAAACCCTGGTGAGAATGATTTTATGGTTAGTTATGTTATTTGTGACCTTGAGGGGATTGGAGACAAAGCCATAGTTTATGTAGTCACTTGAAATTAATACCATCACTATCTCATTTTGTAATCCATCATTTTTTGTTGTAAATTATGATAAAATGTTACTTCTAAAATTTGGTACTACTTATTATCTATTAACAAGCCCCATCACTTCACTGATTTTTCAGGAGAATATAAGCTTCCTGAAGGGGTGTACCTACTCCTTGGCTTTAGCGCAGTTGATGAAGCGCTACTGAGACCACACACTGGACTGGGAGCTGAAGACGCCGTTCGTCTACTGCAGCAGTACTTGCATACTGTACATACCGATGGGGTAAAGACTTCTTATGTAGGAGTAGCAACAAACAAGCATGAATATACTTAATAGATAGTAGAGCTAAAATTAAATCTGATAAATACCATCGTCGTAAAGCAATTGGCCACCATGAAGAAATTCTTCTGTCCAGGTTTTGGTTACTATAATATGTAAAATTATACGAGACGACCATCTTAGTCATTGGTACCAACAAAACATACGATGTCATGAAAGACAAGAGCTTGTTTGAGGTTAGTTATGCTTGCACTACAGCGGCCTCCTAAAATCCGATGGTTCGCATACTCGTACGCTACTCTCTTAAGTCTATATAAAATACAGTCGACCTGATGTCGAAATTTTGTTGGAAAGAGAAATCTATACTTCATGATAATACATAGATTTAGAAATTGTTGGAAAGAACATTCATAATTACATGGTAAACTATTTTAGACAAACTGCACACTGACCCTGTTCAACATAAGCAACGAGAACGTGATTATATCAGCTAGCGTGCCGCCCAGGGAACAGGAGCTTCTGAAAGATTCAGGGGAGACGCTGCTGGACAAGGAAAAGGTAATCTTTCCTCCTCTCTCAATGGCTCGATCGTAGCACCTCGTATTTCTGAATACTTATAACCTCGCTTTGCTAGGCATACATGTAGTACTGATAAGGGTTAGATATTTGTTGGCCAATTCAAACTAATTAATACAAACACAAATTACTACATATACATATACAGGTCATGTCAGACATGGTCAACTTCTTTCCTCTCTTAATGGCTCAATCGTGGAATATGGTGCAGGTGAATACTTATAACCTTGTTTTCCTAGGCACACTAAGATGGATTATTAAAGGAAAATAAGAAATATAGACGACTCTTGTTGTTGATAAAGCTTAAATATTGTTGCGCATAAACGTCATTTTTTCTATTTATCAGGAGGAATGCATCGATGTTCTCAAGATTGTCAAATCCCGCATCAACTCTCAACACGAGGACATCTCGTCTCATCTCCTGCTATCCATCTTCAAGATAGCCGAAGTCGATGTCGTGTATCCCACTCCACCAAGCTCGGCCATCGGTAGCCACAAACCGGATAAAATGATTTACATTTTCATATTCCTTATCACAATCCTTTACAACTTTAAGGAAACCCTTTCCTTTCTTCTCGTCATCTCACTTCTCAAAAATATTGTCAATTGTTTATCGAATTTATTCGATACTAGCATTAGTAGCACAAAAAGATATTCTACTTGTATTTCTTTAGACGTTGTTCCTTTCTCTAAGAAGAATTATATTTTGAATGAGAATAACAATTTTGTATCTATTTTTAAATGTTATGAAGAATTTATTGTCTATGATACTGTAGTTGTAAATTACAAAGATATTCAGCACGGAGCACTCGCTTTAGATAAAGCACAAATCAAAAATATCACCGATGATAATATAATAGATATAAGAGATTTAGTGGTAAATAACTATAAGGAAATAAAACATATCATAAAAGCTGTGAGTATTACAATATGTACTAATTTAAATGAACTTGTTGCTGATGCAATTATACCTAAATATTTTTCTAGAGATGTGTATTACGAAATTGGATGTACTATTATTGATTCGGAGAAGCTTATTGGTGATTTCTGTTTTGGAAAAATCGCGTCCTCTTCTTATGGGATTGTAAAATCCGTTAGCTTAGGACTGACTCTAGTAGTAGTATGAAGACTGAGATGATAACTAAACATATCATAGTTAAGTGTATTTCTTTTTATTTTCGACTTAGAACTGGTGCTTGTAGGTCGATCTTAAAGGCTGGGTTTTGTAAATAAATGTACTACGCCTTTTACACTGTTAGTGTCTCGTTCGAACATTCTGTTAGCGTAAGTTATTTTTGTGTTACAGATATTGATATTTACTTAGAAATTTTTTTAAGCTTAACATATAACTTAATTTTTAATATTGACTCAGTACATTACACTGTATTTCAAATACTTTATTTTAATGAACTATTTCCATAAAATTATTGAATGCCAAAGTTACAATGTAAAATATTATTTAATTAACACGTTGAACGCCATTTCGGACAATGTTGTCCGACAACACCTCAACATTGTCCGACATGGCGTTCAACGTGTTAAGAAACTGATTCAGTCCATTTACTTCGATCGTCCTTTTAGCTACCATTGAATGATCCTAAATGGATCGTTCTTTTAGGACCATTGATCGGAAACAAGCCGGTGAAATAAAACTCTCAGTACTCTTTTGAAATAATTATGTTAAAGTTACCATCGTCATCATACAGCGTAGATTTATGTTATGCCTAAGGTTTCGTTTAAAATAACTTAGAGAGCTAATCTTAAGTTTATTTTCAACTCCATCTTTAACCTAAGGACATATGTTATTGTTATTGTAGTCACAAATACGGAAATAATATTTTTAACATTTGTTTTTCTAATTTCCATAGGTTTAATAAAATCAATATCTGTGACATAAAAACGTGGATTCCATATAGATAGGTTGCGATAGAAGTAGATCTGTTCTAGTGGTATGCGCCTTTCTGTTAGATAAATTATGTGTAAGTAGAAGTTGTAATCATCAATGTGAAAGCACTATTAGTACACGCACTATGGCGAAAGAAACGGGTATCTTTGGAAGCATTATTGCGCTCAATGATAGTTTAAACAGACTACTGAAAATATCAACAATTAAGCGAAGAAAAAAGTATCTGATTTTGAACGTCTCGACCGTGCAAATGATACATTTAAGTCAATTTGTTAAACGATGTGAGAATTGAAAGAACGAGAGTTTGGGAAAATTCCTCTCGTGAACTCGTGATATTAATAAAGAAAGTAGTTGGCTTAAAAGACATTGGTAATTAGTGATAGCCATGTCATAACTTTTCAGCGTCTCGCACGGAAGTCTAAGATTGAAATCCTTGACACGCACCTCTAAAGGTACGTTTTAGGAATTAATCATCACTTTCTATAACAGTGAAGGAAAATATTGTTATAAAAATCTGGAGCCTGAGAATTCTCCATAAAGTTCTCAAACGTATGTGAAATCAATCTACCAATCGGCAGTTGGTAACGTGGTGGAAGCTGGTTTACCCCTTCTCATTCTGAAAAGAGACCCATGTCCAACAGTGGTACAATAACCTATTAGTGAATATGATGGTTAAGAAGTAACCATAGGCTGTATAAATTGTACCTGTAGGTATAAAATAAAATCAGATGAACATAGTCCCGAAGCAAGATACATATAAATGATATTAGCCGTGATCCATAAAATGTTAAATTCAGTTGCAGTGATGATCAGCATATCAGATTAATCAATAAAATTTAAATTTTTAATATAATATGTTTTATGACGAATTAAAAAAGGAGAAAGTTTTTTATATAAGTTTCAAATCTATATTAAATTAATGGAAATTACTTTTCACTTTTTGGTTTTATGAAAAATATTATTATTTTCATGTTTTTTTATGTGTTCCGAATCGGAGAAATATGTTTGTTTTTCTAGGTTAACGGTAAAATAGATTAAATTAAACTATTATTCCACGCGAACAGACAAGACTCAAAGAGAGTCAATGGAACCGTGGTAATAATGTGTACTATCAAGTAGCGCTTTTAAACGCCGACACTGTGAACATGAAGTTGTATGGATCGTGGTCAAAACTAGAACGACGATCCATGCATCTGGCTCGAATATTGACATGTAGAAAAGTGAGTATCTGGAGTATCCTTTCCATAGTGAAATGCATAAACGCTGTCATGATATTGAGTTCAAAATCAGACATGGAAATAAATTTATTTTACCTTTAAACAATAATGATTCAAAGTTGCTAGTACTTCGCCATGTGCATTTGTTATATTAGGCGACACTTAGATAAATGTATTTATCATACACAACTCATGGGGTATGTAATGTTTTGAATTGGTAAAGAAAGAAGCTTTAATTTGAGGTAGATATAGTTGTTTGTGTTCTAAAGAGTTTTAACGAATTAGCGACGTGTTTACCTAGGTAATGTGTAACTGTCTACATACCTAAATGTGGTACCAACTTACTCTTTGCGGATGCTCCTACACAAGCACAATATTATTGACAATTATTGGCAAATATTTTGACAATATTCACAAAGCGCGGACAGTCGGTAGTATTGTGTGGGCATCCTATTTCTGTTTAATTTTCAGCTGTTGCATTTCACGAACGCGCGTCATGTGATGTTTATCATTAAAGGATTACTTTTGGCCACGAAATGTAATGCTCAAAGCAAATTCGCTGTTAGGTTTGGGTTAGCGTAGAGCGTTAAAAACAAACATTAATAGGTGGGAGAACTATAGTTCGACCGGGGAGGTACCACCGCGTGCCCATTGCGTGGCCTTGTTTTCGACTCTTATGATGTAGCGAATAATACAAATCTAATGACATTTCGTGGCCAAAGAATAAAATTAAATGCGATCAAATTAAGCGCAATCGTGAGATGTAACAACACCCGGCCTTTATTCTGTCCCTTGCCTTTAATTATTAATGTCCTTTCCAAAGTTTCACTAAATGTTAGAATCGTACCTATTATCCAATCTTTCTAGTAATTTTCATTTAGATTTCGTTACTATTCCTACGCGATTGATTTTTAATATATATATTTAACAATTTAAATGTTAGTAGAAAATACATTTTTGTATCATTCTCATAGAGCCTTAAAAAGGCAGAATGTAGAATGACATCTAAAAGCATTTAAACAAACAAACATAATTCCTACTACTGAAAATGATAGTTGTAACAGATTGATATACATAATTGAAACCTAGTATTCTGTACGTTGCTTATTCACTCACGAATATTAAATATAACAGCACAGAATACGTTATATGTTATACTTATTAAAGAAAGTATAATAATGACTAAGTATAAATACTCACGGAAACTACGACAAAGGTCATCACTGTTCTAATTAAGACAAACTTAATTGCTTGATCAAAAAGGCATGTTATATGCACAAAATGTTTCAAGATCAATCTTATATATAATTTATAAAAATAACGACCACGTTGACAGACACTTAAAGAGTTGTAATTATATTTATACACCGTCTGTTCATATTTAGATATTAATGTTTATAAGTACATTTATGTTAGGATTTTAATTTGAAACGAGTAATCACTTAATATTTTATTACTTACAGGCATTAAGAACAAGTTGCATGGATCGTGGTCGCGGCTACGCGGTTATTGATAAAATCATCTTGATATAAATGCTTTAGCCGTGACGACAATTCTGTAACTGGTTTAAACTATTGGCAAATAAATAAGACGTTAATTACCAATACCCGTTATATAGTAAGATGATGAATTATGATGTTATTTTAGGTAATTATGTTACGATTGTTTCACTTAGGTATCTAAATAACAATGGACGAATATTAATTCACATGTACACATTTTTCTCTACGTTTATATCTAGATAAATATATCGTGGAAACTACAAATATAAGTTGATTTTCAAAGTACACTTTTATCAGACTACGCAGTTCTGGAAAGCAATCAAAACATACGTATATTTATTTCACAATGTTATTCCTTTCATAACCTGCACGAGTTTTAAATTATTTTGTTACAGTCTACAATATATTTTCCAATATATAGTTTGTAATAATTAGCAATGACAAAAAAAATTTTAGAAGTATAAAAAAATATTGAAAACGAAACAAAAAGCAAATAAATTATGCCTTGTGTAGAAAAATGTGCCTAGTTAACGTGGTCATATCACTTTGTGACAAAGTTAAGCAAAATTGATTCTAACGATACATATCAATAAAGCTCAATTTTGTACTTATATTCTAGCATACATGTTGCAAAGCAGATGCATATCTTTATGTAGCTTAGATATAGAAGAGTAGATAAATATTAATTATAAATAAATAGTTAAATATTTCTAAATCAATTGTTTCTGATATTCTTGTGTTGTAGACATAATGATTATGTGGTGTTTTGTATGTATCGAATTTTTATAACAGTATATAAATACTTGTACTATTAAACGTTAGATATATTAATTTAATTTGAATTTCGCCTTAAGCCTTCCGTCAAGCCTTTCGTGTATATAAAAGTAATTTTGAAAAATCTGTTAAATAGTTTGTTCTTATTTGAATTATTTTTGACGTCTCTAATAATTTATTAGATACGTCAACTATAGACGTCAAAAATATTAAGTTACTATATTGTCAAGTAAACTTAATAAATAATCATATTTTGAGACTTTATTATTAAAATATTATTTTATTATTTTTAAATATACATTGGGTACTCACGATACCTTATTTCTATAATAGTAATTCGACCCAGTCGCATGGATCGTGGTCACGCAGAAGCAAATTAATGTCGCCATGACTACGATCCATGCGACTGTATTGAAATATCGGCATAAATTAATCGTATCTTGACTACCAGATTTATATTTAAAATACATTCATTCCACAACGATATCATATTAAACATTAAACTCATATTCTATCATTTACATCTCGATATACGCAAAAGGTTCCAGTTTCGATCTACCAGATTTGTATGATACATTTAGATTTCTGAGTCTGGGTATTTGCGTAACTAGTAAGGTGATGGCCATCATGGCATTAAGAAGCTATGGAGGTAGAAAATTAAATAACATCACAAAAAGAATATCAGATTTTTAAATTCCTTTACTTTTATAAAGACGTTTGTTAATTATTTATATTATGTTTTGTTGATACATTAAATATAAGTATTTTTAATTTTATCGAAGGATAATTTTTTTACATTTATATTTGTGTTTATACATATTACGGTTAAATATTTTAAGCGTGATTTTATATTTAATTATTATAATTTTAGTGTAATATGTCATAAAATCGTTACATTATTTCGTAGTATTATTAAATGTTAATTAGCACATTAATTGTACAAATAAAAACGATACATATCAAACTTGAGACACAAAAATTAATATGTAACTTATACTTAACGTTATAAATAATGCAAGATTCTGTTTTCTGTAATTGAATAGATAATAATTTATAGATATACTATGTTTAAGATGTTCAATTTGACTTATTATTACAAAATCTACACATATTTTATTAACACAAGTTATTATTGTTAAAATTTACTAATTGTTCTTACCTACTCGAGCCTTTTCGAGGCAGTATGGAGTGAGATCCTGACGCTTCTAGAGGCGAAAGTAGGTTGTAGACAGATTCGTAACAATTTATCGCTTATACATATATACATATAATAATAATTACTGTGTGTTAGGCAAATTTACTGTGAAAACTACGTAGAATCAATGTATAGCAATGTTTAAATAATAATAGTAGATTTAATTATATATATTTAATATCGGTTTGGATATTAAGTTATCAATAAAATTACAAATCGCAAGCAATTAAAAATGTCAAATGTGATTGAAAAATATAAAGACGTCTACAACACATTTGATGTCCATTAATTACGTCAGGCAATTGTGGAGATTTCTCCTGGCAAAGCACTTTGTAATCCTATCACTTTTCTTGTGAGATTAATCAAATTATGCAGTTTAATGCCCATATGTAACATTAATATAATTAGTCATAATTAAGTGAAAAGAAATTTGTAACTGGCAAGAAAAGAACATTAACTTTCTCATGTAATTCAAGCAGTTTCATGTAACTTGCAAAAAAATGTGCAAATTAATAGCTGTCTGGTATCTATATCCTGTTTCTTCCCTCTCAATACAGAGAACTGGTTGTGGGAGATGGGTTTCGCTAGACGCTAGTGTTGACGTTAAGTGGCGACATCTAGTAGTAGTTACATATATATTTTATTTAAACTCGGTTAGTTTTAATATAACATATGTAACGGCGCGCTACTAGATGTCGCTAGTAAACAGCCACTCTAGCGCCTATTTTATTTAAAGTAACAAAGTTTAAATAAAATATTTATGCAAATTTTCTCACAATTTTACACGCTTCCTTGCGTAAAAATTTCATGGTATTTGCCAAAACTCCCCTTCTCCCGCTTCACCAACATTACCTAAGAAAGAGAAGTGTTAGGATTTGGCTTGGCGTCCTCCCCTTACACGCTTCAAATAATTAATGTACCACCATAAAAACAAATTACATGAAGATCACATAATAATGTGTTAATATTTTCCAACTGTACAGTCCAAACCAAATTACAGTAAGTCACACTAATAATAGGATATAAATATTTTTGGAACAATAGCAAGCGAGTGTTCAAGCCAGCTGATGTTAAATTATTACATTGATTGACGCCTCGTATGTATGTGCAGCTATTATCCTCACCTCCAGCAGAAAAACACGTCTCCAATCCAACCCCCAATCAATGTATGAATGAATTAATCAATCAATCGATCCATCAATCTGCTGCAAGGCGGCTGCGCTAGTACATCCCCGGCCAAAACTTATGTCTTACGAACAACAACATAAACTATTACTATTTAATACTTAACAATCAGATAACCCATACACTTGTTTGACAAACATCTCACATAAAAAACGCAGTTTTCCATGTAATAATTTAAAACGATACGAAAATACCAAACCGATATTGAAATACATTAAATTATAATGTGAATACACAGCACTGTAGTGATATGCGTACCTAACTGAGCTTCTAACAGAGTACATATTTGTTTTATACACTATTACATACGTACATTAATACCTAATATTGTATTATTTACCCACTCCCGCGGTGATCTGTCATTATGTTGTAGCTAATAAAGACATTCGTATAAAAGTTGCTCGTGTGTTTCTTTTTATACCTTTTTTATTTGGATACGGAAATCATCATGTTCCCACCGCCGCCCGCTCGTTCCTACCTCCCGGTAGAGATATGCTAGACTGACTCTGGATGGTCTTCCACCAGAGATGTGCGAGTTAGATGGTGATACTTAGCGAAACTGAGAGTTTTTCTATGTATATCTAATGTACACACAGCGGTGAACGGTTTGCAAATGTCTGGCGCGAGGATATGTAGCAGGCTCCATGTTTTCTGTATATCAACCTCTGACCAATACAATTCCACTATAAAGCTTTAACCCGGAGGTCGTCACTCTAACTAGGAATGTGAGTCCGGGTTCCCGGCCAGACACGTCTATGTACAATAATTATGAATTTAAATTTCTATTCGTGGTTGGAGCGTTTGTATTTTAATGTGTCCATGACATCTGATAATGGAATCATGGAATTCAGGAAATCCTAGTGAAAGTCAAGAAAGCGTATTTTTTATCTGAGAACACCAGCAAACGAGGATGCAAACCACCTAATTTTAAGTAGTCGGAGCCCATAGACATCCACGTACAAAACAAACACGACTGAAATCCTATCTGAACTCAAACGTAGATACGTTGCTACTCTTGAGAACTAAGATGGTCGCCTCGTTTCAAAGTATAACCGGCAACCGCAGGTCTCCATCCGACACACAAGTAATGCTTTACGGCGAATTATCTCCCACCTTTAATTTATATAATTTTATTTAAATTTTAATACCCAATATTTAACTACTAAAAGATGCCAGAGACTTCTCTTAACACTTTCCCTGCGAGTACAACAGTGCTGTGTAATTTTGATCGCGACGCGCTCGCGGCTCCTACACACCTGTGTTGTACCGACAAATTGGTATGGATAACGGAAGAACTAAAGTGCTGTGTTTACATCGGAGCCACAAGACTGCAAAAGGAAACAACGTCTGTGTATTCGTAAATGTTTTACGGAAACTAAAATTACAATAGTTGTGTAAATTATCGGAATATCTTCTGTCTAGAGAAAAGAACTCCAGTTAGGGCCGCCCTCAATCCTGACTCGATATAATAAACATGCCCGCCGCAATCAAAGTGTTAAGCTGCTTCAGAGATTAGCGCGCACCGGAGCATAGAAAAATTCTATTGTGTTTATAAAGGTACCTTCTTATATGTAGTCTACGTACAGAATATTTTACTATTTATATAGATAATCATCTGAAAATTATTTGGGAGCCCACACTAACACCGGTATTATAGAAATTGAACACATTACCATGTATTAAAGAATTAAGCACAATCGACATAGGTAGTTACAGCTATTGCTAAATAAAAACGGGGTATCTATTAGGATTATGTTTAATGTAACGAAAGTAATTTGTTCACAGAAAGTAATCTTGGGACTTGCGACGTTCACTATGCATGAAACCTAGCAAACCAAGACCACATTGGTCAGAGGAAATAAGTATAAAAACTAATCTATTGATGTGATCTAGTTTTCTAACGAAGTACCGAACCTCGTAGTTTGTACAAAATTATCAGCAAAGTAATAAATCACGTGTACCTACATCAATTTAAATAAACAACCAAATTGAGTGTATGTTTTGTATAGAAAAAATAATTAGAAAAAGAAATGAATTATATTTCATGATTTTTATACGATAAAAATAATTATTTGTTATATGATAAAAATTTATATCGATTACGGGTTTGAAATAAAAGAGTCAGTTAAGCGGGTATTAAAATTTTATTTTCTTAAAAATAAAAAATAAATCAGTCTGTAATGGCACTGCCGATCTTTGGAACATGAGATTGGAAATGCACTGGTAAAATTAAAGAACCGAAAACAAAGCGTAAGAATTTAACAGCCAGGTTAATTCACTTCTCCTTTTCTTCCTTGTTGGTACCTTCGCTCTGGTCCTTGATTTCCTTGCGGACAGGTCCAGTCTGGGTGATGGGTACCTTCCTCTCGCCTTTAATCGCGTCAGGAACCTTCCTGGGAGCGGTGATAGTAAGCACTCCGTCTGAAGAGAGCTTGGACTCCACGGTCTCGGGCAGTGTGCCCTCAGGAAGCGCATACCTCCTCGAGAATTGACGGGAGATGAAACCGTGTTCATCCTTTTTCTCCTCATGCTTGCCCTCAACAACGATGAAACCGTCGGCGGTTTTCACAGATATTTCTTCCGGTGCGAAGTGTTGGACGTCCAAGCTGATCTGGAACTTGTCGCTGTCGGCTTTGATACTGGAGCCCAAATCCCGGGTCGCCGCTGCGAGGTGCTGCCACGGTCTGTAGTACTCCCGGCTAAGCATGGGAGCTACCGCCACAGTTAACATGTCGTTGGGAGTCAAACCCAAACCGAAGTGTTGATCCAGGAGACGGCGAGGACGGCCACCGAACGTCCAGTCATCGAAAATGTATGGAAGGAGAGACATTTTGTTACTTTCTTGGTAGATATCGAAGACTCGAAATCGTAAGTTCACTTGCAAATGCGCTTATACCGCTTGTATAAACTCGGATAGCTCGTTATGATTGACTGACGCTACGAACGCCGGCCGGCCTTTTTATACGCAACCGAACGCCATCTAGTAGCGAGTAGAAATTTCCAGAAACAATACAAAAATGGCTGATTCATATCAGATATTCTCAATCTTATGGGCCGCAAAACGGTAAATAACTTGACGTCTATGTATGGCACGTTTACAATAATGTATAGCATGTTCTTTACTATATGTTCTTTACTATTTTATTGTGAACTTTAAGTATTTGTATTTATTTTAATATACGGTGATTCATTTCATAAATATGTTTTTAGACGTAGAACAATTACTACCTATTTCATTTAAATACTCAATGTAGGCCCTAATTTATTATCTGCATTAAAATATTTGTGACCCAATAGTTCATACAATAATTATTATAATTTACTACGTTACTTACCCTTTATTTATTAGTAATTTCTATAAGTAATATCTCTAGTATCTTGTAAATAAAAAATACTTTAACTTACAAAAATATCGTAGTAAGGTATTTATGTCACTAGTAGTATGTACACTGATTATTCATACACTTATTTAAGCTGAATTAATACATTGTTATAGATAATATAATTACAATTTCATTATTAAAAAAAATAACCAGCATTAAAAATGTTTGATAGAATAAAAAAAAGTTTATATGCAAACAACAAGTTAAACGAAATAATTTACAGTATTGATTGGTCTAAGTATTAAAAAAATATTTTATAATAGACATTTCAGGCGAATATTTTGTATATTTGAACTAAAAAATCATTTTAGTTTAAATAACCTAACAATTTTTCTGCAAATTCTTTCAAGGACAATAATAAATATGTTTAAATAATATATTCTTCTGTCCTTGAATTGAAACAAACCAAATACTTCTAAATGATCTTCTAAATCTAATGGACCACATAGTCAGCATGCAAGCGAATCCGCGGTTGAGAACATCTGCTTTAAGCGAAGGTCTGTGTCATTCACCCTGCGCCAACTTCAGACGCGCCTTCGATCTGCTACGAGTACATTCTAGAATAATCGCAAACATTCGGGTAGGTCAGGATCAAGGTTGGAGATAATGTGTTTCGTATATGATTTTTTCATGTTTTATTTTACATAATACTAAATTTTAATGGTATTTGAGACAGTAATCTTTAACTTTTTGTGGTCGTTGGAAGTATTGCTTATAAGTTAATTACAAAAATAGGTAAAAATTAAGTAGTATTCAAACATGGGCGTAAAAGAGATGTTTAGGGATACGCAAAATCGTTAAATAGTATGAACCTACCTAAGAAATAAAGAAAATTTGTACCGTAAAACTATTTTCAACGTTTTATGAAGATAATCCAGGATATATGTGTGTATATATGTACACAGATAGACGAGAAAATTAGCAAAGAAAACTTTTGTTTTGATTTCTTTTTGAAATATTTTTAAAAGAAAGAAAGAAAACGTTATTTATCTGTTTAATGGAATAAAAGCGTATTCCATTAAACAGATAAATAACGTTTAAGGTAATTAATGTTATGTTTTGATGCTATTAAACATAAATAAGGCTACAAAACAAAAGCCTCAATTTTGCAATTATGATGCCTGTAATTTCAATTTTTTATGTAGAAATTTATATTTTTTTTTTACTATATAACTGGTATTTAAAAAATGTATATAGCGGGTACTCATGATCAACGCTTTTTAATTAATGATACCCAGTTGCTTAGATCGTGGTTACGGCTAAAACATAGTAAAAGTTAAGTGTATAAATTTCTTAATATAATTAGTTTAAATCATATACAAAAGTAATCGATAACCAAAGAATGTAGGAAGTGGAAATGTGTAAGTTGATGACCTGTGGTTTACTGAGCTGTTATATGAATGAATATAACTGCAATGCATACCAGACAGTCTGGTCGATTTATTTTTACATACAAGAAGCTTCCCAGCACGACTGAATGGTATTTTTACCAGCAAATACTATATAAGACAGTTAACGACACTTGTATGAAAATTAAAATTCAAACTTAAATATTTTTACGTTTTTATTAGCATTGAAACTTTGCACACGTATCAAGAACCGATGACAATATAATAATGCGAAAAAAAAATTAAAAAACACGCTTTAAAAAAAATCCAGCTAAAAAAATTTAAATAAGAAAAAAATATATTACAATTTAAAAAAGCGTAGGTAGGGTGCATGGTATCAATAGATTTATAATAGCGTGTTTTTTTAGTTTTTTTTTAACTATTATTTATATTTTTATTAGGTATTTTACATAAACTTTATGAATGTTAATGATACAATGTAAAATCAGTTCATTGGTTGTAAGCGCCTTTAACTAAGATTGACCTGGAAAAAGCCGATGCTGGAAACTCTTGGCACTCTTTTAAGCCAGTTATCGATTACACATACACATTACACAGTATAACTTTGGAAAGATAGCACACGAGCCAGCTAAGTGTGTCTCAGAATCCCTCCCCTGCCATTCCAATCCCGCACTGCAATCTGCATACAATTTCGTGAAAGTACTGTAATGTGCCGTTATTCTTTATAATATTTATGACATAATTTATGGGAGTACGGCCTTGGAATTATAATTTTTTTCATGATGAAATATCGAAAATTAAAGTAGGTATTCAAAGCAATAGCAGATCAAAAAGCAATAGCAGATCGAAGAAATTAGGTATTCAAAGTGAATTCTGACAAACACAGCTTCTGTGTAAGAAAAATAAATGATAACCCAATGAATACAATTTCGACTTCTCACACGAGAAGATCCTTGGCAATAACCTCCCACAATTTGACGTAATTTGCTTATTAGAAATTTATTAGCACTTTCTTTCACGAGCAAAGACACATCCAGGTTTCCCTCCCTGAGAGCCCTACTTAAAGTTTTAATGGTGCATGTATTCCAACAATTCACACTTGGACTAATACGGAGTACATTTTACTATGTAACAGGTACTCACAATCAACTATTTTTAACTACCGATATTTCACTAAACTAAATTCGATGCGAATATCGGCAAATAAAAATACATTACATAGTAAATTGTGTAAATTCTGCAATGATATCGGTTTTAAATCATATAGTGTGAAGTACTTGGATCAAAACCTCAGTCTGAAATAGACCCATGCTTGTGTTATAATTCTGCTCAGTCTGAGAGGAGACCCGTGTTCAGCAATCGAACGGTGATGGTTTGATGATGATACGCATAGCACGTAGATAATTATGGTATACACATAATATTCAATTCATAACAACCACAATACAATAAAATATGACCTCATTGCAATTGAGAAGATCATGTATATTGTGGCGTACCTCTGATTTCTGATTCCTGACCTACACGGAGTGTCAATTTCAGATGTCTGAGAATAGACAGTCGGGTACAAAATCGAAGATAAAAATATTAATTTTTTCGTACACTTTTTTTGTGAAAAGAGTGGCAAACGAGCATGCAAACCACCGATGTTAAGTAGTCGCAGCCCATAGACATCCACGTACGTCCATAAACACTACTGAAATCCTATCTGAGCTCGAACGTGGATACATTCCTACTCTTGAGGACTAAGATGGTCGCCTCGCTTAAAAGTGTAGCCGGCAACCGCACCTCTCCAACCGAACAACACAAGTAATGCTTTAAGGCGGATTATCAGGGCAGCGGTGGTACCTTCCCGGTCGAACTATAGTCCTCCCAACTTTAAAACTTTTAGTCAGCTGCATATTGTAAAGATAAATAATACCTATTTCATCATTTGTAAGTACGCAGGTAGATGGATAAAACATGGATAGCTAAAAACAGGATATTTAAAACCATATTTAATACAAGTCAATGCTTATAAAAATCAATTTGAGTGAAATTGGTCGAAATATCAAATTTCCCAGTAAATTTATTGCTTTAAATGAATTCTAGTGAGGTATACCTATCAAGTACTTCTTGTCGAAATAATTAAATCATTTAAAATAAATAGTGGAATTCAAATAAAATTGCATTTAGGTATTCAGCTCATTAAAAGAACTATATTAAAATATAATTTAATAAAACCTGGCGTTCTTGGAACCATGCTACATGAACACGGATTCCTTTTAGAATGTTTAGGTTAATATTTTATTTTAATTATTTTTAAGATTTTCATTATTGTAAATGAAATTTAAATAAAGTTTTACTTACTAAGACAAAGTAATTTTGATACATAAACATACGAGGTATGATAAGAATATAATAAAAAATGGGCCTTGTCAAAGTTATAATAAACATAAGTATATATCTTCTCAATAAATTTATAAGAGTTTTTCTAGATTAGATTGAAACATTATCAAGTAAACAAGTGTAGAATTTATTGTCCGTTACGAGAAATTTCGTTCTAGTACATACACTGAATGTATAATGTTATAAATTCTATATGTCATTGTTTACAAAGTTCCAGAAAACACGGTCGCTGGCAAACCTTCCGGAATTTTCGATACGAACCGTTTATCACTACGTCATTTTCGTAACGATTGTACAATACGTATTGGGAGCATCAGCTGTTTCGAGAAACTTCTACTTGTCGCTAGATGGCGCTTCTCCGTCAACAGTATAAATACGACGGCGAACCAAGATAAGACATGCAATACTGCACAACTCGTTCAAAGCGACACAAGTGCTGAATACAGCAATTTACCTGCGATCTAATCATCGATAACAAACCAGTTTCCAAGATGTCTCTTCTTCCATACGTTTTTGGATATGAATGGCCCCGCTACAGGCCCAGCCGTCTCATCGACCAAGACTTCGGATTGGCGCTAACTCCTGATGACCTGCTGACGGTTGCTACGACTCCGCTGTTTTCAAGGGACTACTACCGACCCTGGAGGCAACTCGCTGCTGCAGCTCAAGACATTGGCTCCAGCATCAAGGCAGACAAAGACAAATTCCAACTCAACTTGGACGTGCAGCATTTTGCGCCTGAAGAGATTACCGTGAAGACTACCGATGGGTACATCGTTGTGGAAGGAAAGCATGAAGAGAAGAAGGATGAACACGGTTACATCTCTCGTCAATTCGTCCGACGATACGCCTTGCCGGAAGGTTGCCGCCCCGAGACCGTCGAATCCCGTCTTTCCTCTGATGGTGTGCTTACTGTTACCGCCCCAAGGAACCAAGTTGAAGCTATTAAGGATGAACGCAAAATCCCCATTCAGCAAACCGGGCCTGTCCGCAAGGAAATCAAGGATGCCACCGTTAACGAGGAAACCAAGAACTGAATACCCAATCGAATCTGCTTTTGCAAACCCTATTCGAATCCCATTATAACTAATTGAGACTGATTTTTATGTAATAATAAAGTTTTATTTTTTTTTATTCCCTCAATTATTTGTTTTTTTTTATTTATTCAACCAATGATTTATTTCTGTACTTTTATAAATTTCCATTTACTTAAAATCATTTCCAATTCTTAAGCTTGTATTTTTTTACGTTAAAATTATAACATGCCTATGAAATCAGTATTACAACAATGTAAGCATTATTTTTTCCAAAAAATTAACTAAATGTGATGAATCATTTATAATAAAGTTTTATTTATTTCAACAATTCGTTTAACATTTTAATTCCTCTATAATTTCGTAATTTTATAGACTTACCTCGTAGGCTCGTAACTGCATCTACACACATAAATAAGTATTAATTTCACTTCCTTCACAATTATTATTACAAAAACACAAAAAATACAAAAACACAAAAAATACAGCAAACACTTGTTTACAAAATATAATCTATATGAAATCGATTGACAGAAAGAGTAGTCAGTACAAATCATCAACCCATTACTATCTCATTGCTGCAACCTAAATGACAATTAGGTCATTGTCTTCCTTTGAGAACCTGACAGACAACTCCTAGGCATGCTTTTTGATCACCGCCTAATCAACGGGTAGTTAATTTTTAACACGAACATAAAAAGTGATTGGAACCCAGGACTCGTCGTGTAAAAGGGTAACAACTATTAAGTTATCGCTGCGTGTCCATAGTCCGTTCCTTTACTATTGTACAAAAGTGAAACGTACATTTGTTAGTTGTGTTATTTATAACGGGAAAAATACTGAATATCGACTATGAAAAATCGCTAATCGGGAGTACCCGATAATTATCAAATTATAAATTTTAATCATATAAAAAGATGGAATTCGTGCAAAACTGTTCGATATATTCAATCTTTACAAACCAATTTCATGCTGAAATAACAATGGTAAAATGTATAAATCCCGCAATGATATTACTTTAAAATCATACAGAACAAAAGATAATTCTATAAACATAACGTAATATAAAAAAAACTGTTTAAAGCAAGTAAAAAAAAAAATACTTTCGTCCCATTTTTACCAAAATCATCACTAAAAACATTTTTTTTCATAGAAGTGTCAGAGGTGTATTCGTACAGAGTGAAGGAAAAGGGCATAGAACTTACTATTATGGCTTCATCGCTGCACAGGACATGTCTAACCAATCTTATACATATATTACAGCATGTTCTACTTAAAGTCTATTATACATGCATTGCTATTACTGAGGACTAACGCACACCGTCTAGAAATAAATATTCCTATCCAAATACAATCAAAATTAATCACATCTCCAGTCTAATGCCGCCGTTTCTAACGCTGACTATTATAAGCGTCTACTACTACTAGTACTACCTACTACTATTACCACTACTACTAGTAGTAGTAGTACTATAGTACTAGTACTAGTACTATTACTACTAGTAGTAATAGTAGTAGTAGTAAGGACTACTAGTACTAGTAGTAGTAGTAAGGGTCGCAGTCTGTGTTATACAATTCAGAAAGAGTTATACCAGTAGCACTCAATCACCGAATAGACTCTTATTCGTAATCAAATCCGAATAGAATTTGGGTATTTGTCAAAGGTGGCCGTAAAACGAGAACTAATTCAGAACGCCGTATGTGCTTTTAACTTCACCTTCTTCGCCTTCACACTAGAACAGCCAACTTCAACTGCTGCTATGCAGTAGATATTCAGGCCCAGATAAATAGTAAATCCGTAGCCACGAAACCTACGCTTTTTTTATTGTAAAAGAGTAAGAAACGGGCATGCAGTCTAAAGATGTCTAGATTTAAACAACAAATCGAACCTAAAACCTTAGCATTCTAGACGTTTACGGCGATCATTATGCCAATGCCGACGGTCAACGTCGGCATTGGCATAATTGGCATTAAAATCAATTATATTCAAAAGATAATTAATAGTACTTATCAAGGAAAATGACACAATTTACTTACTAAGGTCTTAGAAGAAGAATTATGAAATCTTTAATATTTATTCAATATTATACGAGTAGTTGTATGTTACAAAACAAATTGATAACTGTTTAATCAGGATGAAAGTTTTTATATTAGCGTAATTACTTTGCTTTTTTTAATATTTACATTTGTGTATTAAAAACATTGCTTACAATTTTCCAGCCTTGGATTGACTAAAAATCGTATATTTATATCTATCTACACAAATAATGCGGTTATAACTGATTGCTGTCTGTCGATAGAAAATATATGAGAAGAACTAGTATTGGGGGCATAAATAAATATATTGACATTGTTAGTCAATATTTGTTAGATTTTTCCATTTGTACGTTTATGTTTGCTAATGTCAGAAACGACAAACTCTTTCGGACCGGTTTTCGCTAATCTATTACAATCAGCTTCACTTAAAATTAAATGTTCGTTTTAATTCGATTGGTTTATAAATAATATAAAAGTTGTGGGTTTGAGTACATAAATAACATAAAAATCATTACTAAAAAAAAATCTTCAAAACCCCGAAAATTAAAGCTCAGGTGAACAACAATGTGGACAGCAGTTGTTACTTTACGGCGGGTTATGAGGGTGGCGGTGGTGCAGCCCCGGGCGAGCTCTAACGGCTCTACCACCTTTAAAACTATATCTCAAATTCCACTATACCGACATATTTTTCAACATATAGATAGTACATTGAAATATGTATATTTGTTACATTCCTCTTTTTTTTATAGTAAACGTTAAAAAGTAATTGACATCATAGGGTGCATTTATTTATTTATTTAATTATTAATTGTCTCACCTCTTAAAGAGAACTGTTACAACAGGGCAAACTTAATTCCCGAGGGCATTCTCTGCCAGTCAACCCTGGGTGGATGCAAAAGAATTGCGGCAGGTGTTAAAATTAAAGTTAAAAAAAAAAATGTATTAATATGTAGATTTAAAACTGGATTTTGGTTGGAGAGGTGCGGTTGTCGGACACACTCACAAACAAGGCGACCATCTTCGACTTCAGAATTACCAACTCATCTATGCACGATGTCAATCATAACTTTCGATTTTTTTATGTCCATGGTCTGCAGGACTGTATTTTTTCTATACTTTCCAACATAAAGAATTTAAAGATGGGAGAACTATAGTTCGACCGAGGAAGTACCACCGCCGCCTTCATAATCCGCCGTAAAGAATTTTTTGTGTTTTGGTTGGAAAGATGCGGTTGCAGGCTACACTTTGAAGCAAAGCGACCATCTTAGTCCTCAGGAGTAGCAACGCATTTACATTCGAGCTCAGATAGGATTTCAGTCGTGTTTGTGGTTGTACGTGGATGTCTATGGGCTGCAACTACTTAACATCAGGAGGTTTGCATACTCGTTTGCTACTTCACACATAAAAAATACATCTGATTATTTACTTTTATTTATTATAATGAACTATTTTTTTCAAGATGGTAAAGATATAAACGTTCGGCCGGGCAAATTGCTACTCCTACACCCTTATTACACAAATTTCTAACTTTATAGTTAGATGTATTTTTATTTTTAAATCTATAGATGCAGTTGTTAGGTCACTTATGTATCGCACGTCTAGAGAGATAGTTAACTGAAGATCTGGACAAAGCCAAGTAATAAAAACATATGTATTTGTGGAATAATTATACTATTGTAATTATGCTGAATAATTTTACGTACACGTCAAGTTATTCTGAATTAAACAGAATTTTTCAAATTTCGTAATGAGTCACTCTTAAGGTGCGATCATTCTTAAGGTGCGATGTGGGGCCTCTATCAAAGTCTTCAAGAATAAGAACGCATCAATAGTCTACTTCAGATGCCCAGATTCTTCACAAATGTCCAAACAGCAAAGACTACTATGGGCAGTTGGACTGCAAGCTATTCTGATATTACGATATTAAAACAATTTTCATACATGGATTCTTTCTTTCTAGACACTTCCTTTACAATCTAATGAAATTAAAAATATATACATAGACTTGGAAGGACCTTAAGTCATAGAAATATAATTATTAAGATTTCCTTGTGTACCGTATCAAATATTGCTAATGTTTCTATTCAGTTTGTCTAGAATTTAATCCAACCCACAAAGTATCACATTTCGTGGTTAGCGGTAACCTACTTAATTGAAACTCATTTGCTACCATCCGCCATGAAACCACCAAGAAGTATTGATTGTAATGCTATTGATAGGGTTTTATTTTTAGATTATATTAACAAAAGTCATTGTCAAAAAAATGACTTTGAAATCATGGTCAATGAGATAATAATTACAGCATATAGCAATAACATCGTAGATCGCAAGAGACTGCTTCATTTTCTCCAAGATTAATCAAAATGCAGTAAAATATTGCGAGTAATAATGATTTTAACTCCATTACTGGGGTTGCAGATTCGTCCGAAACTATATTCTTGGATAACACAAACGAGAAACGTTAGACCGATTATTAAATTAAGCAAAGAACAATTTCAACTATGTCTTGACGTGCGCCAGTTTAAGAAAGAAGAAATTTGCGTAAAAGCGAGGCCTGAGTACGTAATCATTGAAGGTAAACAAGAACGAAAGACTAAAAAAGGTTATACAGTGAGACAATTTAGTCGAAAGTACAAGTTGCCTGATGGTTGCCATCCACAATGCATGAAGTCCCATCTGTCTCCAGAGGGGATACTAACGATAACGGCACCAAGACAAACCGTTGACATAAATATACCATGTGAAACTGTGGTGCCAATTTCACATTCAGGACCACAGAAAGACTGTGGCGCTGCCTTGATACCAGTCGAAAAGTTAAAACCTGACGAAAAAAAGTAAGAAATACTCATTCTAACTCTGTATTACGTCAGCTCTAAAAATAGATTTTACGTCAAAAATATTTACAACAACGTCAAAAGGTGGGCGTACAAATACTAAAATAACGAGTACACCTGTCCTAGTAATGAGTGATGGATTACTATTATTTATTATTAGTTTTGTTTACTAACTTATTATTTTGTTTAATAATATTATGAATAAGAACAGTACAGTCAGCATCACATTAAGATTTACTGTGGGTGCTATGAACACAAAAGTACAGAAATAGTCATTCCAAAATGATCAACTAGATTCAGCTTTTTGATGTCGGTATGGTGATCAAACCTGGGACTTTCCATATGAAGAAATGGTATGACGACCATTTTGCTACGCGTGTCGTAAAAATATATAATAGGCGTAGGAGATAAGAAGATTTTCACGTTGGATACAAAATCGTTGAATTATAAATAGAAACGAACGTATCCCGCATGATGTGAACGACGTACTTCGTTTTGCAGTTTTGCCTGCACCGAGAATATTCTCGCTTACGTTCTAAATATGTCTAATCTCCGTGCCAGCGCCGCTGAAAACAATATATAAACGACACAACGCTCCACAACTTCATAACGAAGTCGAACGCGCAATCGACATCATCTAACAAACATTCAATCTTACAACCCACCAACAATGTCTCTACTGCCTTACTTCTTCGACTATAACCTTCCCCAATGGCCCAGGCGCATTTTTGACCAGAACTTTGGACTTGCCCTGACTCCCGAAGACTTGGTCTCCGCGGCAACAAGCCCTGTGATCCCAAGGTTCCGAATGTGGTGGCCTAAAGACACCGAATCCTCGATCAAGTACGAAAAGGATAAGTGGCAGATCAACGTCGATGTTCAACATTTCGCCCCCGATGAGATTACTGTGAAAATTTCCGATTGCTTCGTGGTTGTTGAGGGAAAACATGAAGAGAAACAGGATGAGCACGGGTTCGTGTCCAGGCAGTTCATCAGGCGTTTCAAGTTTCCTGAGGACTCCGATGCTGATGCCATTGAGTCGAGGCTGTCTTCTGATGGAGTGTTGACTGTTCTCGCTCCGAGGAAGGTGGATGCGCTGAAAGGAGAGAGGAATGTGCCCATTTCCCACACCGGACCTGTCAGGAAGGATGTTAAAGATGAACTCATCAACGTGGAAGAAAAAGAAGAGAAGTAAACTGGACGCGGGAACGATTCGAGGTGACTTAACATTGGTTCCTTAACTGATAAATGAGACTGATTATTTTGATATCATTGTCATATATTTTTATTAAAATTTTGCATTTTGAAATTTAATATTTGTTTACTTTCTTCTATACTTAATAAGTACCCTATTACTATTTTACTACTGGTAACGCTCAGAATTTTAAGGGGTTTTAAATCTTATCTATAATGCATTTAATTTAGTTCTAATGACTTGTTATCTTATGTTTGTGATATTTAAAGGAATTTTAATAGATATCTATTTTTTTCATTAACTAGTTATTTACTTCATAATACTTCAATTAATTATTTTATCAACGAAAAAATACTATATTTATTTTCACCTGTTTAGAAGCCTAAACGTTAAATATAGTAAATCATAATGTATTTTAAATATTTTTAATTGCATTTTTTTTATGCACTGAGGCATTTTTTTAACCTGATGTTGTTATGAATATCAATACTATACACAGTATAATATTATTAATATAACAGAAATACTAAACGGGCATACTGCCCACCTGATTTTAAGTGGTCATTGCCGCCGGTAGACATCTATAACCAAAACAAATCGCGTCTGAATCGACCAGAGATGCGTTACTGGTCTTAAGTATTGACCGATGTCCACGAAATATATGCTTAAACGCCTCTTCTTAACAGTATATCTATACGTAATCTGAAAATAGAATAGAGTAGAATATACTTTCTGCATACCATAAAATAGAAGACGAACATTTACATATTTAATATTGCTTTAAAGATTAATATTGCTTAAAAGACGATTACCTACCTATAAATATTTATGGTCATTGCTGTAATCTTCTGCATTGTACGTGCAAAATTTGACGTTAATAAAATAAAATAAATAAAAACAAATAAAAATGGACAACGTTATACTTTAGGTCTATACCTATCCTTCATATAAATATTTTACCGTTTCCTAACTTATATGGAATGTGCGCAAAATTTCCAAATTTTTTTCCTCTCTTTCAAGCATAGGTAGATTGGAAGAGATCGCAACATAAGCGATAAGTCTCCATATTTTCATACAATAGTACAAAGATTCTAAATAATAAAACTACTGCTACGAGTAAAACCATATGCAATAGAAAATATTTGTCTTTAACGATGTATGGACAGCCTGCCTGCTTATTACTTTTGTCATCAGTCTAATTGGTGCGTTACCATACGATTTGCCACACAGTTCAATACTCGATACTGAAGTATTTATTGTACTCATGATTTATAATGTAAAAGTCGTCTAATAGTAACTTATAAAGTATTGCAATTTAATTGGGTAGTGAGAACGGACAGATCGAATTTAGTAAAAAATATTTCAATTCAATTCATTAAATTTCAATTCTCCAAATTATCGTTTCGTTTAAAAGATTATTTATTAGAAATTCTTTTAGGACAAGTTGTGTATTTGATACTCGGTCAAAGTAAATGATGTAATTATTATGTTTTATCTGGGTGTTTGTGTACACATCATCATTATATTTGTGGCAATACAAGAAAATCAAGAAGGATAGCAAGATAATTTGTAGAAAGATTAATATAATAGATAGATAGATAGATAGATAAAATGTAGGTAGATTATTATAAAGCTACTTTCTTGAACAGGTATTTACTAAAAAGAGCTACAGAATTCGGTAAAATACTATTATAATATTAATCGGTTCTTATAAACAATGTAATAAAACATAAACAAAATAACTTAAATAAAATTTGTATTCCAAGAAAATAAAATAGACTTATTATTTTTGCAGTAAAACAATAAATTACAACGGCTTCAAACCAGAGCGGCGTAGAAACAAAAATTTGTTTTATGCTTTTATTCGATGCTACTATTAGTCACACACAGTCTGTAATCTTTTAATAATTTTAGGAAAATTACTCTTTTAGAAAATGATGAAAGAGTTTGATACTTTAGGTAAGATACAAACAGAATTATTTTGTTTTTGTGACTCTTAAGGAAGAGTTTTGCAAATACGCCCCTGCGGCTTAAAACCTGCGATATTTAAGGTTTTATGTACAATTTCTTACAATTTAGATACCACAACATTACTTGTACTTTTCTTATTATAACTATCTTCAATATCTTGCAAACTCCGTCCATTTGTTTCAGGTAAAATAAAACATAATACTAAAGTATTTAAAAGCGTGAGTATTCCAAACGCTGCATACATTGACATCTCACCATACGTGTCCATTATTCCCGGAGTTATTTTAACGTTAATAAAAAGTAAAAAAAATGATATCGCCGATATAAACCCAGAGCAAAGTCCTCGCAAGGCGGCCGGAAATAGTTCAGGGACGAACGACCATCCTAAACATACCACACCGCTCCCAAAACACGTATACACCAAAATTAGCAATATAGATAACCACATTAAATTGTCTGGGTTTACATACAAATATCCCACTAGAATAAATAAGGTCGCACTAGTCCCGAAATTAAAGAACAGGAAACTCAGTCTCCGCGGCAAAACCTTACCCAGGAAGCAAATTATTGAATTTGTTATTAGTCTCGTGCAATCCGATACGAGCATTATGGAGAACGCGTCAATTTTACCCGGGAACGTTTTCTCCAGAATATCTTGAGCGTAAAATGTCAAGACGTTAACGCCGCAGAACTGTGTTGCGGCAGCCAATAACGTAACGATAAACATAGGCTTGTAATAACGCGCTTGAAACAATTCCTTTATCATACTCTTGTTTTCTTTCTCTTTCTGTCTCTCCAGCACTTCTGTGAGTTCCTTTGTAGCTGCCTCTCCTTCACCTCGGAACCATTTGAAAACTTCAGCACCTTCATCTACTTTTCCTTTAGTTATAAGCCATAACGGACTTTCCTTTAACACAAGTGATAATACACCACATACAACACTTGGAGCGCAAGATATTAAACAGCTCGTCCGCCAATGAACATAACCACCAATAGCGTGGTTGATTATGATGCCCAGACACAAGGACATTGATGGACACATTAGCATTAAGCCTCTGTACTTCGGATCTGTTATTTCTCCTAGATAAACTAAGGCTATAGGTCTAATGGCACCAATTCCTATTCCACTTAAAGCTCTGCCTATGAGTAAGAAGATGTTATTAGTCGCGAATGCTAGAACTAACCAGCTAATTGAGAAAAAGAAAGCTAAGATGATGTGGCCTGCTCTTCTCCCGAGGTTATCGACGATTATCCCGGAGAAGAGGCATCCGATGACCATGGACAGAGGTGCGATGGCGGCTGAAATTAAAATGCATTTTATTAACATTACGGCTCTATACAAAACGATTTGATGTCACCACTCTTTGACACGATATTCCAGGACTTTTTCTAGATTTTTATTGAAATTTTAAGTCCTTTCCACATTTACTTTTGTCATTCCACAACAAATAGTTAAAACAATCCGATTGGTTCAAAATAGGCGTCAAACAAGTTATTTAATATCAGACTTCAAAATTTCAATCAATTTACAAAATCTAATTCAAGCCGGAACAGGAGTGAGAAGCAGACAATCCAGTACAAGATTTTTTTCCATAACATTTCAAGTAATAAATTATAAACTAGACTTAAATACAAATAAATGAGGAAGAAATTATTCATGCATAAATTTGGCCGTGAAGAAACGAGTATATAAACCTATAATATTCAAGATAATATTTATACAGCCTTTCTATTTTTTACAGCATAAGAGTAGCAAGACGTCGAAACCATATGGTTTGAATGGAGGAACCGCTTTCACACTATTTATAGAGTGGAGGGAGAATAAGGTGGAAATTTGTGGTTGCCGGTTCACTTAATATGAGATCATTGTTATCTCCACAAGCAACACCTCGTCTATAATTCCCTTCTCATGGGGCTCTTGTTATACATAGAATTGGTACAGATGTCCGGCTGTGACCGTTTACCATCAGGTGGACTGCATCCTGGTTTGCTTCTTCATATTCATCATATTTTTGTGTTGTTTTAGCAAGCGAGCCTTCATGGTAATTGGGCAATGCTATTTTCATGCCGTTATCAGTCTCTAATAGACCTCTCACGTAGAGGTCAGACACAAGTATTACTATTTCTGAAGACAAAGGAACATTTCATCTTCTTCTCTTGCTACATCTTTCAAATAAGAACCCAGCCGTATTTACCATAAATAGTAAATAATTTACCAATGTTATTTTGAAAACTACTATACTAAACAAACTTTGCTGTGGCAAAGTTAACTAAACTAACGAGGATCTGATTATTGTGGCACTAATAATTAAACATATATTACCGATCCACGAAGAGTAACTCTCGTCATATGGAAACTCAGGGTCATTTTTGAGCTGAGGCAGAAGAGTAGCGCTGTGACCGAATGCCTGTCCAGCGCAGACTGAGAGAAGACTGGATACCAGTGCAGCTAAGATCTGAAAGTAAAGATTTCTTTTGTTGTTATCATATTATTGTGCTCATTACAATGCCACTGATGAGAAGAATTAGACCATAGTCCATTTCACTGATTGTGTGTGAACTGGCAGACTTCAAACACCTTTGAGAACTTTATGTTGTTTAAAAAGACTCCAGTCCCACTTTCTCCATTAATTTAGGTTATTATATGCAAAAAAATATATTTTCAAAGACAGAAAACTTGTAGATGTTTGTATCGGAATTTCTTTTGGCGCCTTTTCTCCGAAACGAAAAAACTTGCAAGACGGTGGTCCTTTATTTAGATTAAAAGAGGTCTGTAAAGAATCTACTTTGAATAAAAATATTTTGATATGATTTGACATCGAAGATTCAGAGGCATGCAGATTTCTCTGGGATGTTTTTATTGAACACATAACTTTGGAAAATCAAGGATTGAAACTCCACACCTGCGGTGAATTTAACAAAATTAACATTCCATCCGAGACAAAACTAATGTATTTTATTGTTATTTGTAATATATTTTATTTATTTCAAGATTAATATTTATTTATCGTTTCTTTGTGAATTATCCAATGAGTACGCTTAAATATAAACACACATATGTACGTAAAAACGTATTAATCAATTCATGCGTTTACAACAGAAGATGTTTCCAATGTATTTCTACATTGGAAACATCTTCTGTTAAAAAACAATAAATCACGTATAACTCGTTTTTGTACTAACCTTAAACTGGTTATCACACAAACACGATATTTTAAGTTGAAGATAAATGAAAAAAACTAGCTATAGGTTGTAATAGTTTTTGTAACATTCTTTTTAGTAGAATAAAAATCGAAGCCAAATAATATGAGGTCACTTTAACCTCCTGTTGACCAGGTGGTCCATATCGACTCCCGGGAGCCGATTTTGAACTGTAAAAGGTATTTTACTACACAACGATAAATTGGGTAGAGCCGTTAGAGCTCGCCCAGGGCGGCACCACCGCCACCCTCATAACTCGCCGTAAGGCAACATGTTCTTCATGTATCGTGTTTCGGTTGGGGAGGTGTGGTTGCCGGCGGAGGTGTGGTTTATTGGAGGCGACGACCTTAGTCATCAAGAATAGGAACGCATCCGCGTCCATCCTCACATAGAATTTCTGTTCTATTTGAGATTGAACGTGGTTGTCCATGGGCTGCAATGATCACTTAACATCAGGTGGCCTGTATGTCCGTTTCTTACTCTTTTCACAATAATAAAAATAATAACGGGTACTCACGATTAACGCTTTGTAATTGCCAGGGCACGGCTGAACTGGCCATTTAGACATGCGAGCCATGCAACTGGTTCGAAATATCGGCAATTAAAAATCGTAAATTAAGTGCCCGTTATATACCAAAATGTATAAACTCCGCAAAGATATTCGTTGGCAAAATTAAAAAAAAAATGTCCATTAAATGAAATTATAGTAAAAAAAATGCTTCCTATAACAAGTTTTTATAAAAATATCGTGTAACACGTAGATCTCTTTTTTTTAATTTGTATAAAATATGTTATACAAAGTGAAATTACTTCGTTCGCTTTCGTTACAGGCGCATGTGTTGCACTGTATCAGCTATTAAAAATAAATTAAAGTGGTAACCATTCAATATTAACTGGGAAAAGTACAAAAACAGAAGAAAATCAAAGATGGTTTACGAAAGCAAAATAGTTTGGTCACCTCTGCTTTAAACAATAGATATACACATCTAAGTTTATTTATTTATTTATTTAAGTTTAAGTATAAGTACAATCTACCATCTCATTAAGGGGATGAAACAAGAAATATACTTTTTAAGTCTTTTTTAGTTAAATTTATTTGATAACATGGACTTAGAAAGAGTGCGAATTTATTATTAAACTTTCTTTTTTATAGCGTGAATGTAAACTAACGAGTCATTTACTGAGGAATCACAACAGATACTTTAAGAATACAGAAAAATTTCTTGAATGAACATAAATAACTTAAATATATATTATGGGCTACAAATTGTACGAGCGTCCATACAAAAGTGCGACTTTTGTACTTTTATTCAATTCTATTATTACCCTACACAGTTTTTTCATATTTATAAATAAACTACTTTTTAATTATGAAAGTTATTTTTATTTTTAAATTGCATGTGTTACTTATTTAAACCAAAAATTAAGTTAAAATATGTATTGTAATACGGACATTTTGATACTTTAAAAAATATATATATATTACATTTTGTTCCTATCTCGGCATAAAAGACAAATTGATCATATTAAAACCTACGACTTTATCTGCTTTATTTATTATATCAACACCACACCGTTTGCCCCACTTTTCCACAGTAAGAAAATGCATCGTGGAAACCCTAGTGCCTAAAATCTGGAATAACTTTGTTTAGGTCAAAGTGGCCAGTGATCATTTTATTTTATTTTTTAAAAAGTCATGTTTTGTTTTCATATCGTAAAATTATCGTGTGTAAATTGCTTATTTACTGTTTCTCTAATAATATATTATAAATGAGGCACTTATATTAAAGTAAGAGTTTTTATTTGATATACATATAATTAAAATATTAAACTAGCAATTAATAGCAATACCCTAGGGTCCAAACAACATTAAATTAGATGACAATATCGTGATATTTTCATAAACAAGTATCCAATACGGAAAACCTAAATATATAATCTAAATTTATTCAGTAGATTTCATGCGACGCGCGTGATAACTTATAATAAAGCGACCAATTTTTATAAGTTATCACGTGCGTAATGTCAAATAATTGCATTCGTATAGACCTACTCTTAAAAATACCTCCTTAGTAACACAGTAATAACCCTTAACACTGAGTATTGAATAACCTTAAGTAAATTTAATACAATTTTAGTTATTACTTGCTTGTAAATGCTACGTAGAACACTGCTTTCGCTCGCCACTCCCAATGTGATGATCGTCATTTTGCAACACACGTAACTACACGATTTCACTCATTTTAAACAAAACAATGGTAAAATCAGTTCAGACTATATCGATTTATTTATATTTATAAAAACTATAAAATACGGAATGTGTGCTCAGAGAATTGGACACAAATGTATACTGAGTAATATCTAAAGTCGAAACTTGAATAACCAGTAGTATACTTAACATCAAACAAGCTCGGTTGGACTAATGCGTGTATACGTATTTTAATACATACTAAGTATCCGTTTTTAAACACTTAACGAGTATTTATCCATTGAAAACTTATAAACAACTAAAGCAATTCGTCCGTAATGATGGAAATAGAATCAAATTAATTCCATTTTACTTCATGTTGAAATTAATTGCGTTAATATTTCGTAATAAGTACTAGTTATTGTCTTTTCTGTTCTTTCATTATTTATTAGCGAAATAGAAGTTCTGTAAGTATAAATCTTGATTAATTTCTATACTTATTAATAAATTTACTGCAAACGCGACTTCCTTGCGTGAATTTAAAAAGCAGGGGACATTATAAGAAACTATAAATACAATATTTATTAAAGTATCTAAGCAAAGTAGTACAAAGTAATATAAAGAATAATGTTTTTTCAAAAATCAAAATATATTTATTCAAAGTAAATTCTTTACAGAACTCTTTTTGAACGTCAATAAACTACCACCGACTCGTAAGGTGTTTTGTTTTGGAGAAGAGTCGGCGAAAGAA
>DWON01000085.1:0-47692 GCA_018251015.1 Phocides pigmalion okeechobee
ATTTATTTTAATGTTATTACAAAAACAGAAAAATATGACGCGTAAACGATTGTACAGAGCGGAATGAATAAAAAAAACAAAAGACAGATGAACAAATAGAACGCGTGTTGCGTAGTATCGTTCCGAGCATAGACAGTTTAATAATTCAAATATATTGTTATAAAGGTTTTAAATTATATCAATATTTCCTTGATATGTATTACCAAAACATAATCTGTATTTGTTTATCTCAATATCTATAACTATAAATAGAACAGAAGCTTCGCGTCAGATATATAAAAAAACAAATGGACATTGCAAACTTGTTTATAAGATGGCGTCGATGGCAGTGTGGTATATCCTCTCTATTAATGTATTATTCTTCCACTTAATTAAACCTCATACCAATACGTTTAGTCCACTTAAAACATAAAAAGAAGAAATATAAAGGAAAGAAAACACATTTTGTGCCATTAATTTAACTAATCTTACCAATCATCAAAGGAAACACTTAAAGCAAATTTTAGTCAAAGATAAAACATGCCTAAAGTTTTGAAGCAATTCTTTATTCGCACGCGTCCTGGCACTTGACTTTGCATAATAATGCAAACTATATTCAAGATGGCACAGATTTATGGTGGAAGTGGGTGTTGGGGACGAATAAATATCTTACATGTCGCTTTTATTCTCCTTATTACTAGCCACCAATATTAGTTTAAGATACTTTCTAAATATACAATATAACGGATACGTATTATACATTAATTTAAAAAAATGAATAAAAAATTAATTTAATCATTACATACACTATATTATTTAAAAAAGAAGAAAATAAAAATAATAAAAAAGTTAAACTTAAAGAATGAGAAAATCAAACAAAAAATGATGTGATGTTTTTTTTCGTGATAAAAGTAACAAACGAGGGTGCAGGTTACTCGATGTTAAATAGTCGCTGCAGCCCATGTACATCTAAATAAACTTCAAATAAGACGTTGTTACCAGCGGACTGAGATGTTTGTCTCTCTTTTAAATGTAGCCGGCAATCGCACCTCTGTAACAAAAACACAAGAATTGCTTCGTGGCGGATTAGGAGCGAGGCGGTGGTATATCCCCGATCGAACTATAGTTCTAACACCTTGCGAAACCATGAGGCCTTTATCACGTATTTATAGTAACTGTAGATACCAACAGTTTCTCGTCTCAACATTCAGTGCCTAAAAATAAAATTTTATTATAAAACTTGATATTTATTTTGAAACTTTTGAGATTCTCCGTAACTAAAGTTTAAATTTATATTAATACACCCTTACGATTTTGATATGACCTTTTACTTTTAAAAATATATTCTTTTTATGTTACTATACGTACCTACTGTACCAGTTAATTATATAAGTTTTTACTTATGCCTTCGGTAAAGTCTTCGTGGAATAAGCTATTTTATTTCTACTGGCTTAAACGTGATAATGAACTAAAGCTTAATCCGCCAAAAGAAACGTACCCATTAACCTAATTAGTAGCCTTATGAAATTGTTAACCGACTTCAGGGAAAAATAACACAATATATTTTCTTAAAGACGAAGCCCACAAGCCCGTAGCCACTATTCCAGCCAAGTATGGTTTGGTAGACTTCACACAGCTTTAAAGTTTTTATGGAGAGTGCTCAGTCATGTTTCCTTATAATTATTTTCTTCGCCGTTAAATCGAATAATATTTAATTTCTAATACGCACATAAATTCAAAAATAAGAGATGAGGTGAGGCGCCTCAGGGATTCGAACCTCGAACTCCCTTTGTAAAAGGCCGGCCTCCTAATTGCCAGACTGCTTATGATTATAGGAACATTTTAAAACAATATTGATCACACAATTGAATTACTAAAACTGAAAAAATAAGGATGCATACAACTTTTATCATTTATACATACATGTTTTGATCCTTTTAACATAATAAGTAGACAAGTCTTGTCACGATCATTTAAAACACCAAGTCAAAAATATCTCGTTGTACCTAGTTAAAATAACGGTTAAAATAAACCATGTGTTGTCTACTAATAAATATGTTCCCCTTTCGTATAAGAAAGGAAAATATTTTTTCAATTTTATGAACACAACGAATATTAAATTTCTAGAAATCGCAGATATTTACACCAGCACGATACAATAGCTCTGCTGTCAGGCTTACGCTAGGTAATGAAATAATATCTACGTTCATCTTCATCTGTTCGAAATCAGAAAAGGGATTTTCATAAAGCATAATATCGCGCGGTTTTCCTTATAAATGAGCCTTAATAAAAACAAATAATACAAACGCCATGACCCCAACAAATGGAAGTAAGGCAATTGTATATCTCGTCATACTTTTTAATTTCGTCTGAACAAATCTAAGCTGTTTTTCTTGTGAAATTGTGCAATCGTTTATAAAAGCTTTTGAGATATTTACTTATTCTATAATTGTTTACATTATTTTTAGACCTCATACCGTTTTTTGTTCGTTTCATTTTTGCTGAGATACATCTTTTTAGCTATTGTTAAAGGTACCTATTTTTCAAAAGACATTAAATCCGTTTATTTTAACCATCAAGCAAAGTTTTTAGAGTTTATGAGACATTTCCGTAGAAGTTTCGTTTCGCCAAAAAATGTTTTTAATAATTTCTAATATTAAAAACTTGTTTTCGTTGATATACGTAATATCATGCGTTTTTGAGGCCATAAAACTTCAAAAAGCTTGAGATGATTAAAAATAATTTTGTAGATCTTGGTATAGCTATTTGTATAATGAAAGTAGAAAACAAACAAATAACCTGGCTTGTATTGAACTTATGAACATTTGAAACCAAGTGGATATAAATCAGGTTCTACCTGAAGTCGATCACACATTCACACCGACAGAATAGCCACCCACTCTTAAGGACTAAAATGGAATGTTTCCAACTCGTATTTTCAAAACAACAGCTGATAAAAAATACAGCGGCTACACATTGCTGCTATAAGACAGAAAAATCTGTTCTAGCAACTTAGAAAAAAAACGGTTATTTTGAAATACAGATAGACAGACATTTCAATTTTATTTATTTGTATACAATATTTCCGTTCTGCCATCGCCATGGTACGAATCAGCAGCTGGATATTTGCAGCGCGGAGCAAACGTGATTCAAATACCGATCAGTGTTATGATTAGTTTGTTCGACAGTTTTGCCACTTGTCGTACTGCGACAGGCTTAACGACGCACGATAAAGTATCCCCACTATTACATAAAAGTGAAACATTATCCGTTAGTTTCTTCACTTTTTCTATAACCCAAAAACTGTGTCAGTCTACTTCAAATTAAACCTAAGGTGCCTGTAGTTTTTGCGTCGACAAAGGCCACGCGTTGTTTATTTAATTATTTTATTAGGTTACTAATATACAGTACACTGTGACATTTACAATCATAATTTTACAAATTGTCGTTATTTCAGTGCCAGGACTATTAAATGCGACGACATGTATAACATAAAAATTAAATCAAAACGTGAATAACTGGCATTCCGTTACATATATACATACATGATACAATATTATAGAATATTAATTATGATAACAACAATACTATTTAGGATATAATTTCAAAAATAATTTAAAATAGATTTTTTTCATTTTTTCAATGCGATCAAAGAGGTAGTACTTTGTTACGGTATGTTATCTCCGAACTGAACAATGACCAAAAGTAATTATAAATAAAATAACCCTTTTATAAGCAATATTTTGCAATCATTTATTGCTATACATATTTCAGTATTTCTTTTTTCTTGAATAGAAATGTAGCTCTTCAGAATATCAGAATAAAAATCGTTAAAATCATAATCTTTACTTTACATTATTTACTTTACTTTGCAAAAGCGGGTAACATCAATCTGAATACGCAACATACTTTGGAACATAGTTCAACTTTAGGCTTGCAAAGTAGACAAAACGCTTCGTCCAGTTTTTTATGGCATCGACTTGCAATAAGTTTATTTGTCCGCGCACAAAATACACCATTTTTATTGTTTTATACTTCAAATTTTTAACAAAGAGATACCAGAAACATGGCTGAATTGCGCTTTAATACAGATACGGCATACCCCACGCGTTTTCAATTCAGATCTGTGTTCTGTATTCCAGTTTATTTTGTTTCTACTCACCGCGCCAAATTATTTCCGTTGTACGAAAAAAACGTATAATAAAATGATTTTAATACATCGATACTAATTTACCAAACTTAAATCACTACTCGCTATATAGCGGTGGTAAAACAAGTCACGATTAGCTGTAATAGTCGACATTAAGTTAAACGAGCATTGTATGTAAAATAGTGACGTTAATCGGAAAAGTGATTACCCGAATCCTAAAGGAAATATGAGATATTGTGATTACTTTCAAAATATGGATATGTATGGTTTTACGCTGGCACAAAATGATTTATGTCATCATTATATTTGTATTATTGTGATTAAACTTAGTCTTCCTTGCGCACGTACTTATGACTATTGCATGTCAAATAAATCCTAATAACACCTGATCAGTAGTAATCATGTTTCAATCATTTGTAAAAGCGCTTTCACAGATGAGTATCAGCTGTCCGCATAGCGCAGTAGCTACCGTACATATCTGAGGTTCCGGGTTCGAATCTCAGTCAGGCTGACGTCTAAATAATAAATTTAACTGTTCTGGGCCTGGGTATTCGTGTATCTCTCAATTAATGGCCATGGCACTCCCGACATAGTCTTTCCTTTGTTTGACGCTGTAAGCGTAAATGGCGTTATATATTGTATTTGCTTTCGACGGTATCGACTGTGACCACTTGATACCGAATGGTCTGTCTCATAATTGACCACTGAACATGTAGAAAAAAATATTATTGCTGTAGTCACCAGCAATCGAAGTTTGTCTTTCCATGTAACAACTGCAGCCTATAAGCAACTGCCTAAAAAGACTCTTCTACCTTTATTTATTCGTCATTGTTTTCTTAGGATATTATTTTGTTACCCCGCTGCTCAGAATGAGTCTCCGCTGAAAATAATAAGAGGTAGGCCAGGGACCATCCTCCATTTCACTCTCTCTCATTATCCGAATTTACACACTTTTAAGAATTTTAAGGATAACTCTCACGCATGCATTCTACTTCCCCATATGTTTCTTCACCGTTAAAGTAAGTAATAATTAATTTTCTTACAATATACCTTGGAAAAATCCATAGTGTGTGCTAGGAATTCGCACTCTAACCCCCATTATGCGATTACGGCTACAAACTAAAAGATCTACAATACAACATATTTCCGCGGGATCATAATACAATCTTATATTCGTTCAAAATAAATTAAAGTTAATATGAAAATATACCTGCAATACATAAATCTTTCTCAATAAAAGATGTCACGAGACATTTATTCGACGTATTGCGATTTTTTAAATAAATTGCATTTACGTTTTCACAATCAATCATTATTATCCGAATCTGATTTACACAATGGGACACATTGGAGTTGATTTATAAGTTCCGTTGCAACAGTAAACAGTTTTTACCAATAGGTATATAATAAATATAGGCAACCATGAATAAGAAATTTCAAAACGACTGTTAACATTATCTTAATGAATTTTTGGTTGAATATAAATATATCGTGAAGGTAATTATGCCTACCGTTAGGTTAGGCGCCTTTGTTTTTCCTAATAAGAAGTGCTTAACAAGGCGAGCATATGAATGGCGTCCTTGTAAAGATATTTTATAATGTTGGAAAAGTAGCGAACGAGCATACAGGCCTCCTGATGTGAAATGGACTCCGTAGCCCATGGACATACATGTCCAAATTAAAACTGGACTTTTTTATGTGAGAAAATTAGCAAAGAAGCATGCAAAACACCTGATGTTAAGTAGTCGCAGCTCATAGACATCCACGTATAACCACAAACACGTTTGAAATCTTATCTGAGCTCGAAATTAGATTCGTTGCTACTCCTGAAAACCAAGATGGTCGATTCGCTTCAAACTATAGCCGGCAACCGCAACCGAAACACAAGTAATACTTTAGAGCGGATTAAGAAGGCGGCGGTGGTACCTCCCCGATCAAACTATACTTCTCCCAACCTTTAAAATGTAAAGCTTAATTCCTGTCTCACGTCGTTCATGGATGCATTACTACTCCTGAGGATTAAGACGACCGTCTAGCTTGAAAGTTTAGCCGGAAAAAACACTCCAACCGAAATACAAAAACTGTTTGAGACGGATTCTGAGGGCTAGGTATATATGTGTGTGTGTATATTGTTATACATATATTGTGTTATTTGTGATATTGTATATTAGTAATGATTATTAGGAAGTTTTTTATCATTGCAAAATAATGAAATAGCATGCAGTGCCCCTGATGGCGTGGTCTTTGCCGTTTATAGACATCTGTAAGTGACTTAATATAACACAGGAGTCACACCTAAAATCGGTCACAGATACGTTACTACTTCTTTAAATATCCCACAGTTAGGTAAGTGCTATCTGAAACAGAGAACCCCGTATAAATACTGTTACTGACGGTTATCCATTCAACATTCGACTGCGCCTACTTCACTAATACATAAATTCAAATAATTTGAATGCAACATTTAATACTTCCAAGTTAAATCTGTTCGTATAAAGTGATAAATACTTTTTTATATATAACATTACAGTGTGCTCAGTTAGGTACACAAACAGGTAAAGTACCTATTCTAAATGTTAAATTGCAATATCGGAGACGAGCACATCATTTATGTTCTTTGTATTGAAGATAGTGCTATCTATCAGTAATAATGTCTGGAAAGACCGTTATGACGCAATTCGTCATATCTAATAATGTGGTAAATCTTCAGTGTTTTCTTAATGTTCCTAAGAGTAAACGAGCATGCAGGCTACGTAATGATTATGGTCACTGCCTCAAACACATCTGAAATGAACCTTGAATAAGATTGAATTTGGACTACAAGTAGGTCTGAGATCAATTATAGATTGTATTGGAAAACATAATTCCTATAATTAAACGTATACGTATTACCCCCTTACCGCACACTTGAAACATACATAGCAGTCTTCGACACTGCTGTTATAAGGCAGAAATACAATTACATAGCAATACATTTCAGACAAAATATATTTACTTGCTACTGTTATCTCGCTCGTCGCTTCATTACGTTACGCAATGACAAATACGTAGTGTCCGTTAATTATCTACGTTCGTAGCCGAACTAACGACTGCGAGAGACCGATAGTGTCCACGGAATGTCTACGTACTTATGTACAGCCTCGTAAATTACAGTACACATATGTATTATAACTGTACAGCTCTGCAACCGAGGCTTGGGTAAATTCATCTAATTATGTGACTTAAATAATTTAATAGTGTTTAACTTGAGGCCCACCTTACAGCTTTGGACCTTAAATAAATATCATCCAGCAAGTAAGCTACAAAATTAGACAAGATTATCCTGAAATGCCTTAAATCCAGTCACAGGAAACCTTTAGTCATTATTTGGGCAGCTCGGTTAGGAAGAAATGGTACCATTTAAAAATGAAACACTCATGTCCCAAAAAATAAAAGTTTCCTTACCATAACATACCTAAATTATTACGCGCCCATTGTATATTTTTATTAAATTTTTACATTCAATGCTCATAACTGTATTTCAGAAATCACAAACAATAATTTAGAAGCAAAATTAAAGGAATAACAAAAACAATTCATTCCAAACTTTAATGAAAGGATGCAACGAATGTAAACGAAAGAGACATGGCAATCTGCGCTTGTGTACTTCTATTTTGGTCGTAATAGTTACCTGATCCTATTTGTAGCATACTTCAGAGCGGCACAATTATGATACGCGTTAATTATAATCCTGAGAGCTGTCTGTGTGCTTCTTTCATCCATAGAGATCATCACAGCGAAATTTATTGCGTACGAAACGAAATAACAAGCATAGCTTTTTAATTTTTGCAAGGCGGTAGAAGCTGTACGGTTCGACAGGGTAGGTACAACCGTTACAACCATTTCCAGCTTGAAACATTTTTTAAATTTGGTGCAAAGTTGTGGTCGGAAACCACAAATTACAAACTCACTTTTTTAAGGAATAGCAACGCTTCTGTTGTCAACTTAATGTCCGGTTCTCTATGGAATTGGTTGCAGATGTCAAAAGGTGGTAGTGACCATTTACCATTGGATGAACTGCATGCCCGTTTGTTACATTTTATATAAAAAGCCCACTCCGTAGCAGACTTAGTGACTCCTCAACTTAATACTTACAATTTACGTTTCTAGAATACTTTCGAATTTAGACTAAGAATTTTAAAGTAGAATATTTTCTGTAAATTCACAAACACTGTTTGTCAGGGTAATATATAAGGTTCCTAAAAATATTCCAAATAGCTATATGTCCAAATTATTCGTCTATTAGTAACTCTACTTTTATATATAGTTATTTCTGTTGTAGGTTAGTATTATTTACTTGTCTTACGTAGTTAAGTACCAAATGATAAATATAACGCGTCCGGTAATTTATTTACGAACACAGCCAGACTAATGACTATTAACGTGGGACAACCATCATAAACAATATAATATTTTGTGAGTATAAAGATATTTTATAAAAAAAACACGTATGGTACATTTGAAATTGGATTTAAATGACCAGAATAAAATATTTCAAACTATTCCCTTCCTATAGAGCCAATGTTAAAAAAAAAGAAAAACCGTTTTATTCATTTTCACTTGTAGTCTCAAATAGACTGTCGTTTATGTATACGTAATAGCTACTTCTTCACCATTATCGTTTATCATGTTTATGGATAAAATAAACATAAGACATTCGTTTCATTACTGAATGACAAATGTACAGCGCTCATTAATAACTGTGTTCGTAGTTTGGTTGGTAGTAACGACCGCAGACTGTCATTATCCTGACGGCCAACAGTACAATTACGTAAGCTTTCGGTCTTATGACGGTCATTACGTGCATCCCTTGCAACAGCATATCAGGGAATAGTTGAATTTCCTCAGATTTGGAAGCAAATCATTCCTTTGTCCTTGACGGTTAAATACAGTTCGCAAATTTCATGTTTAACTTATAAGCTCATGTGAACAATTTAAACATGTTAAAGTAACTTAATTTTAATTTATAAATATAACTGTATGAACTGTATGAAACGGATAAACTAATTTTGAAAGAACTCTCACGATTAAAAGGATTTCAAAACAAAATAATACCATCAGATATGTTACTAGAAAATAAAATTTATGTTTTAACGACATTAGTTAAAAAGATGTCAAAGAACAAGAACAAAGATTTCATAGTCATAGTAAAGTAAATATTGTAACCAATTTTCTTCGAAAACGTTTTCAAGTTCTACAAAAAGTGTCTGAAAATCTTCTATAAATATTTATAGGTTATAGTATCAATTAAAGTAATACTCTCATTTTTAAACTTAACTCTAGTTAATTCAACAGTGAGATCCGGAGAATACATTTCGAAAACATTAAATGAAAATATATTAGAAATTAAGAATTATTTAACGATATCCTACATGCTATAGATCAATGTGTTTTTTATCCCACAGTTTTATTTTTCAATACATATTTGAGTGCCAACCCTAATTAAGAATTTATTTGGAACATACATTTATTAAACAAGTGTAACTCATAATAATTAGTGCTAACCTTCAGTAAATCATATAAAAACGTAATTCTGACTTGTGTTGTACGTTTAAGAAAGCAACTAAAACGTTTTTAAAGCTAAGGTTTATAAGCCTTGATTTATGGCCACAAATAATAAAATATCACTTGCCTACACGCCAAGTAGAAGCAATTTATTAAATGTATTTAGGTAACGTGAAATTTAAGAATTAACATTTATAATCAGATACCTACTGTAATTTATCATACAATATAATTGCGCTAAATACAGTTAAGAAATGAGTTATTTGGCTTCATTTTAAATAATTTTCTTACCAATGCTTTTATTTCGTAATTACTATGTATACAACAAGGGAAATCAAATAACTTCCCAAACAAACTTTACAAAACTTTAAAAACATTGTGGGAAATACTAAATAAAGCGATTTTTCTTGCATTGTTTTCCTTGATAATTAAGACAACTGATAATGAGCTATAATACTTCGAAAAATTGCCACAATGGCCGGAGTTCACTATTAAGATTATCTTTATAATAGTACCCTTACATATAAAAGAGTTTTTCTGTCTTATTGTTATATGAGGCGAGTAGCAAAAGAGCATGCAGGTTACATGACATTAAGTAATCGTTGAATCCCATGATCAGCATACAAACTTAAAAAGCAAAAAGCAGTAAAGTCCTGTCTAAGCTCATACTTAGACGCGTTGCTGCTCCAGGAACTAAGATGGTCGCCTCGCTTCCAAACGTAAGCTACAACTGCAATTCTTTAACTGAAAAACAAAAAATCCTTTACTGTGAATTATGAACGTGGCACTGGTACCTCCCCAGTTGAATTATAGTTCTACCACGTATCAAATATTAATATATTTTTTAATATAATATGTGATAATTCTTTTATAACTCTGAATTCTCTACACAGTTCTATTTACATTAATCTTTTTTTTTGTACAGCAACTTCTATTTATAAAAAGATTTCTGTCTATCTCTTATCGCATCATGTAAAAATATTAATGAAATTTATTTTAATTTCTAGCCTTTACAATAAATCAATATATATAATATCTATGATACCTTAAAATAAAATCTAGGGGATTTCCTTCTTTTCTGCTCCTTTCTCTTATAATTAATGCGAATGAAGACATGGATACAGCTAGTAGAGTAATAAAGGGTACAGAATAAGGCCTTCCCAAGTTATGGGGAAAGATCTGTGCTGGTCCGTACGATAATGGGACTGGTATGGATTGCAGCCAAGATAGATTTCATTAATCCCTCGTCAGCGAGAATGTCCATAGCCTGCCGTTCACTTATTCTCTTGCAACACTTTATAAGACCTAGTAATTGCAGTTTGAACTACAAACTCATAGTTTAATAACGTAGAAAGTTGAAAAACTGCTTTTAATACGCCTAATCTTGACGTCAATTTTCAACAATTCATCTTGAGTGCCAGGGCGGTAACAGTTCAGAGTGGTGCTCGGATTTGAAAAGTCATTTTTCACCCGTTATGACGTAATCGCTTATGAACTCAGCTTTTTATTTGAAAGTAGAGGAATTTTCATATTCAACGTTTTATGAGCTTCCTCTGTTAGGTAACCGACTTAAAAGGCCGGACGTACGCTACATGCATGCACGATTTCTTATTATCCAAATATTTCAGGCCCAATATCACAAGGCGTGTATACAGAGGCGTGAAATTAATTTCCTATACTCCTCAAATAAATAAAGGCTTGACCCGATTCTCAAAGCTTTGTCAACATGAATAACGTTCAACGTAATTTATCCCCGGAAATTAGGGGAGAAAGATTCAGAGCTAGCTCCTAGAAATCTTAACAAGGTAGTTTAGGTAGTGTAGCTTAAGTCCCGAAGTCAATAAGACTTAGTCGTGATCTAAAACTGCGCGGTTGAAGATCTAGATTAGCCTCTTAGTATATACAAGAGTAAGATAAATAAAACTAGAGTTTAAAAGCAGTATAATTTTAATAAAGCGTATTTTGTTTAGTAGCTAAAGCCCTTATTAGAATTTTCGTAGTGACCCTAAATGTTTATCATATTTTTTGATATTATACGAGAAGCAAGCAAATTAACGTCAAAGCCACTTCACTACAGTTATATCTTATCTCATTTGGACTTAATGTTTATGAATAGCTTCTTTTAAAAACTACATTGTCACATCACTTATAAGTGCAAGAGCAGCAACCACATGTCCCTGGCCAAGGAGGTCCGTTCAGGTCAGCTCAGGTCTGCAGATCAGCTGTGATATGACGCTATATTTAAAAATACGTGTCTGTCCAGTATTGACTAACGAAAAGTAGGTAGTAATTCAACCCTTTTTAAAATATTTTTATTATAAAAGAGACTACAAAATAGAGTAATCAATAATTATTACATTTACTTTATGAAAGGATCTTTTATAATGAGGGAACACAAAGAATACAACTTCGGCATAAGACATATAATATAAGACATAGTAATATTAGATATAACACAAACATCGCCAATCGTAAAAAGAAGAGATATAGTAGTTATAAATGATAGTTCATATTCCTAGAACAAAATAGAATCAAATTAGTTACTATCAGAAACACAAACTTCAATTGTAAAATTAGGAATCGTCATTCCAACTTGTAACCTGATCATAAACCAGTGTAATTAACAAAAGCATATATTGCGAAGAGTCGTAAACAGCAGATATCGTGCCCGTCACGTCCCTGTTAGTCCATCACAAGTTATATAGGTCGGATTGTCATAGATTGTCTGGTTAGAAGAGACACGTTTTTATGAGCAAACATTTTTACGAGAGTATTGAACATTGACAAGTTTTAAAATATAACCATCGGAATCGGAATTTATCACCACCAATAACAATTTATAGAGTCAGCCAATTTAACCAGTACAAATCTGGTTTTTTAAGACTCTAGCTACTGTATAAGACAATCCATTTTGAATTAAAAAAATAAATTACTTTTATATACTTTCGACATATATCAACGATATTTCAATTATCAACTTATTCAGTGTAAGGAATAAGTACAATTTTCCTAATATATTATAATATGATCTCAATTTTAGTTACGTGATAAATGTCACATGTGGTTATATATTTTATATAAAATGTACGTGTCTATATATTGTTCAAATGTTACATACATGCTTTCCATATTTTGGTAATTGATTATTGTTCTCCACGGACAATAGTAACTATATCCATATAACAAAAACAGTCATAACTGTACACATACACACGGTCGGTCACAGATGAGATTTTAATCCTAAATACTAAGGAGGACAAGTATTCGTATATGTGTGATCCGCCAACACCTTTCCGCCGAAAGACATAGACTATGTCACACGAGACATAGATATGGCGACTGTCCGTTCAAACCATCCAAGTTCTACCACCTTGCAAAACAGATAGCACGAGCACTTCTGTACATAATATAGTGTTTGATAAATACAGCACCTGCTACTGACAGGGCCGTATTATTTGAGGTCGCATTTAGCCAACTGAGTGCCCGTTAGTCAACGCTGTCTGTCTGTTACAGGAATGCTAACACTATTATTTATACTGTGAAAATAATTACAATTAGAACCAATCTGTTCTTCATTAAGTGTTTAACGAACTAACGAACAGACTAGTCACTGCTGCTGACTGATTCGTATTATTGTCAACGTGTTTATTGAAATGAAGATACAATACATAGCATATTATTTTTTGCAGATGCAGATATAAATCCTATTTACGAGTTGAAAAGGTTTTGTATAAATAATATTACCGCTCCTGCTTTTTGTTTTGACAAGATTTAGTGTATATATAAATAAGGAGTAGTCAAAAACCATTTAAATGATGAAATATGAATGAGCAATACGTCAACTTGATATTTTATTAAATACAAATATATCCCTAGTGAAGGCTGTATGAGGAAGAGTTATTTGTCCTCTACATGTTAAACTTGTCTACAAAAATAAGAATATTCGAAAAGTTTACCTAAGATTTCAAACTATCTATATAATATATAGATCGAATCGGGAAGGAATAACTCCTACACCCATTTCTAGCGTGATTTTGTGGTACAGTGTATTCTATTAAATGTACCTGCTCTGCTTCATGAATTCAACTTCTCTCTGGGTCTCCTTTTCTACTACATATATAGAAATAATGACCAAGTATGATAGTGATCACCAAAACTCCAAAACTTTCGTAAAACAAAACAATATGTTTTAGTATTCAATTATCTGGGTTTAAAATCATCCATTTCACAACATAGTAACATGGATACATATTAATACATGTTTAGAAATATTTATTTGTCAGTTACCTCATCGCCATTATTAGTCATAATTAGTCTGATCGCTTAGTTTAGATTCAAATGATCGTGTGGGTTGTCCTAAGACATTTATTACTATTATTATTATGTATGAAGGTTTAAATTGGAACTTAACGATCTCAGAATCTAGCGACTGCAACTGACACATTGGTACTGTCGAGCGCGTTTCGACTGAGTACATGTTAGTCACCGCTGTCAGTCGCCGCACATCCGATGTTCCGACCGACCCCTGATTAGGATTCATTAGTAATGAACTGAAGAGGATTTGAAAGCCCAGCCTATTACACTTCAATATAGCTTTACGGCCTATTTATGTTGGTAAACCATTTTTATTCTTATCACAGTCAGTCGTGATCATAGATTGAGATATTTTCACAGCCTAACCTTATTTCAAATGAACCTTCAATACGTCAATGCACCACTTGCTCATAAAGAAATATACACGCTAAGCTATAAACTTTTTTATGATTAATACTAGTTGGTAGACATATGAAGTGACGTGGGACGTATGGAGTTTTACGATTCGTATATCCTATTACTGGGCACAGATTACTGCTCACAACTAAGACAGGTCAAGGGTATGTAACACTACGATCTTTCGCCACTTATAGCTGGAGATAGGGGTTAGTGGATTCGTCTGTCAGAGTGCTTAATGTTACCTCCGAAACACGGAAGGACGTAAGAAATTTTACCACTAATATTCATCCATCTTAATTTCTACCGTGCCCGACGTTACTTAACTTTGTCTGAAATTTATGATTTACAAATTGTTCTTTAATAATGTTGTCAAGTCTCTGCCACATTTTAGGTGTAGAAAATGAAAAGAACGCAAGTATCACAAATTATAGGTACACTTTGATTTCTTGTTTTACAAATAATAAAAACAACAGTATATCTAACTACAGAAAGAGTAGGTATGTTATCTCTTGTTTCTAATCGCTTTTCGAGTGATTTACGAAGACAGTTACTTAAGGTATCCACAGAACATCAAAATTGGACGAAGAAGTCAAACAGAAATTTCATAATCTCTTCGGAACTTATGAGGTCAAACAATAAGATTAAAGCCGCCAAAGGGTCAGCCAAAAACTTCTTCATAATACCTAATTCAATTACGGTAAGAAAAGGATTAATTAAATTTTGAAGTCAGTTAATAAAGTCGTCCTGTAAATACAGTATTATTACTAGCTAGCTTTCCCGCTTTAAAAATATTAAAGTTATACTAAAATATAAATAACATATTAACTCAACGATCTCTTATGAAAAGTGGACGTTGACGGTTATGCCGGGGATTGTGGGTTCGATTCTCATGCGCTCCAAATACTTGTGTGAGATATATAGGCACATTTATAAATTTTATATTTTAGTATTTGCATAAAAAAGTCAAAAATCTTTTACGCTATCCTCTTTTTGGGCTGTTATTTTTATTTTAAACTGTAAAGGAAACCGCAATTCAACCCTTCAATCGATGAATTTATTCTTCTCTTTTCTTACCTTACCTCGTAATATTTGGATCAGAACGAATGCATCCGAGTGAAAAAAGGTCTCACAAAATTGATTTTTATATGGAAGAAGCTATACTAACGCCAAATTGTATTGAACATTCTAACCAGGCAGCACACTTAGCAAGCTGTGCCAGCGAGCACTAATGACAGTAAAAATCCGAGCAAACTTAATTTTCCCGAGACTATCGAATGCAATGTCCGTTTTCACATCATAGTATATAAAATCTCGATCGGCGCGTTTTTGTTTTCGTCTTCTCCTAGATTTTGATGATTTTTGGGAATCATCAAGACGGTTCCTAACTATAGCTCTATAGGAAAATGGCGCCGCTGTCAATGCTTCTTAAACAAGGTGGTATAAAGGTGGGAGTACCACTGCCACCCTCATAATCTGCAGTAAAACATTACTTGTGTTTCGGTTGGAGAAGTGCGGCTACACTTTGAAACGAGGCGACTCAAATAGGATTTCAGTCGTGTTTGTGGTTGTACGTGGATGTCTGCAGGCTGCGACTACTTAACATCTGGTGGTTTTTATGCTCCTTTGCTTCTCCTCTCACATAACAAAATTCTTCTCACATAAAAATACAATTTCCCATTGATTTTTTTTCGCACACAAAAACGTATATATCGAAATTTACAATATTCTTAATTCAATCATTTTTATTCTATCCGTTTTCTTCTAAAATATAACTGAAACTGAACGCCGTAAAACATACTTTAAGTCATATTTCCGTCAAACTTCAAATATGTTTTCAGGAAAATGCAGTCCAATATTGCTTTTTGCTATTTCAGTGGAAAGAAATACCTACACATAGTTGCATACCACCTATTCCTTTTGTATATATTATATATATTTAATTTAATATATTTCATTATATTGATATTTTGATAGGAGAATAATTTCACTATTAAGATTATATAAACCTTTTTTTTATTATGAAAGAGTAAGAAACGGGCATGCATCTCCACGTCCAATCTCAAATATGTAGAACAGAAGTTCTATTTAAGGATAAACGCGGAAGCGTTCCTACTCTTGAGGACTAAGAACATTCTACGCCTGTTAATACTACATACTCAAACACACACATATATATGTGTGTATGTGCGTGTATATATATTTGCTATTGCGAATATCCATACATTTCTTATATAATTGAAGTTGGTCTATAGTGCGAGAAAATTACAAACCTTCTGTATAATTATTACAGTTCAAAATTTATAATAAAAGGGGATTAAAAATTCAGTGCATAATGGATATCTTAGTACCCGTACCCTTGAGAACTCTTAGAAGCACATCTCAAATGTCTTCAGATTAGAATAGAGCTATCGAAAAAATCGATCTATTTTAAATCATTATCGTAAAAATCCTATAGACTATTCGTAAATTAAAATAAAAAAATTACATATAATATCTATTCTGTGATTTTGTTTTTATATGAAAACAGTAGCAAACGAGCATGCATGCCGCCTAATGTCAAGTAGATGCCACAATCCATGGACACCTGCATAAAATCTCAAACGGAAGTAAAGTCCAATCTGAGATCGCACGTCGATGCATTGCTACTCCTAGACACAAAGATGGTTGTCTCACTTATAAGTATGGCCAGTGTAGTCCCATATAAAGCACGTAATATAAATATCGAATAACCGAACGAAATGTTTGAATGATCAAATAACGCGTGGTTGCGTTTCTCCATAGCGACACATGTAATTTTCGAAGTTCCGAAATAAACACGCAAGATTAATTTCGATACACGGGATTTAATGTAACTAAATCACAGAACCAGTAAATTATAAACATTTGACAGGAAATAATAAAATAACTGGAGCCGATAGATTTACAAGCACGCGCCATCACGACTGTTCTCAACCCACCTTATTGTATCGAAAATTCTTAATGGCCATGCTTATAACAAGATGGCGACACTTGCAACACCATCCGGAATTAACCACTCCAAAAAAGTTTAATGAAATAGTTTAATAATTCACTAAAAATAATTCAAGAAAATAGCTCGCGTCCTTATATAGATATACGTATGTATACAATTTAAAAGTATATAAAATACATAACTTGTTCCAATACTTATATAATATTTAGCTATTTCAACACAAATTCGAATGCAATGTCCGTGTTCACATTTTCTTATAAAATGCTCAAAACTACGAACAGCACGTATACATTTCAGTCGTATTTCGGTCAAACGCCAAACATATTCTAGAGAAAATTCTTTCCGATATTGCATTTGCCATTTCTCTTCGGTTTCAAAAGGACGACCCTTTCAGTGATATTTTGAACTGCTACGTTCCTATTTAAGTACTTTAATGTTTGAAAATAAGGTATAGCAAGATGATTTAGAAGATGTTAGAATACATGCAATTTGACCAGCGAGGTACCACATCCAGAGCCATTTCTAGTATGAAGCAAATCAGTAATTTCAGTGTCATAATCCTTAGGGATTCTATCCTACATAGAGTCGATTAGAATGTCAATGGACTATAGTGATCAATTATTATCAGGAGAACTGCATCAATTTTTTATAAAAACATGTTTTTTTTTATTGTATAAGAGTAAGAAACGGGCACGCAAGCCACCTGATGTTAAGTGGTCACTGCAGCCCATGGACAACCACGTCCAATCTCAAATAGAACAGAAGCTCTACTTAAGGATGGACGCGGATGCGTTCCTACTCTTGAGGACTAAGATGATCGCCTCCAATTATGTGTAAATGTAAATGTAAATTTCAATTGTAACTACCTACTCTGTTCTTAATCGAGACTCTTCATCAGTTTTTACTTTTTCATTGAATTTGTACGTTAAAATATTTGATTTGTTCCACTTTTACCGATGGAGTAATAAACAAATCGATTTAGTAACACATCTTTTGAAATATTTTTTTACGCGTTACTATTGAAAATACTTTATTAATTGTCTGAATAAAATATTTATTTGCCCAATATTGGTGATTCTGTACATACTTTAATTCAAATTCAAAATCCTGTATTATATTTCATAAAAATATATTTAGACACAATTAATGTCAAAGTTACAATGTAAAATCAGTTCATTTCCTTGGAGCGCGCTGTTGGCTACGTTTTACTGGGAGAAAAACACCGACGGAAAAATGTATGTATACCATGTACATAATGCGTTCTAATAACGGGTCAACTACGCCATTTTACGATTCAATCGATGTATGTAATAGTAGTAGTAGGTAGTAATGCTGTAGGTAACAGGCAAGCGCTTATTACTATAGCACTTGCCTATTTTTGAAAGTTATATGTTTCTTAAAAAATAAATATCACTGACTTTAACGGTGAAGAAAAACATCTTGAGAAAACCTGCATAGCTTCATAGAACAGATATCAAAGGTGCGTGAAATCTACATCTGACCAAAGTAGTAAGCTATCTATATAGCCTACTTCTTTCTGTTCTGAGAGGAGAAGAGTACCCAGCAGCGGGGCAAAAATGGATTTATGATGATAATTATATAAATTCTATGTATACAAAGTCATTTAACTTTTTGCTATGTTGAATACTGGAAGTATTTATAACGGCACAAAATATTGTAGATCGACAGCAACTATAGTGAAAACACGATTCCGTAAATTTCGGAAACAACCATTTCCGGAATCTGATGAATGCGTTTCCAATTTCAAACCTCAGTGGCCTTTCTATCTATGGCTTTTCGTCAGTCGTCTGTCACGAATGAAAGGTGCTTGCTTGTTGAACATACTGTTTAGCTTTTGTATTAAAATTCGCCAAAATTGTACCTAATACATATTGAGTACCTAAATCTAGACCTTAAAACTCTATGTGAAACAACCTTTTATTTATCATACATAATATATAAAATGAAAATGCTTATTTTAATTTTTTATTACGTAAAAGATTTATAGTTTAAGCAAGTACTATCAATGCCCTCTTTATGATCCGCCGGAAACAAATCTTATGTTTTGTTTAGAATGATGCAATTGCGGGCTAAAGTTAAAACGAATCTAATCTATATTGGTCCATAGGGGTAGGGGGGGGGGAATATTTGCGTTCGCTCGTACCTAGGTCCTGTTTGAGGTTATCAATCGATGTCCATGGTCTGTAAGGTCCACTTAACGCCAAGTGGCCTGCACGCTGTTCAACTACGCCTGTAGTATAAAAAATTGAACAATTGCTTTCAAAAAGTTACTTTTACCGCATAATACACATATCGTGTATTGATATATAAATACTGCGGAACAGTTTTTATACATATTTTGTTTATAGATTATTTACTGAATGATTTTTGTTTGTATTTAATATGCATTAAGCACAGTATTTGGAGTTAGGCTAACAGAATGCATATTTGCCTTGCAAAACAGAACGTAAATAAAAACATCAACACATTCAAATATGGAATGGAAAAAGTTAATTTGAAAACAAATATTTTTAAATCAAAAGTATTTGGAGCGCTTGGCCGTTTTATCGGTTGAAGTAGATAATTGACTTACAATCGATTTGCAAAATTCACAAAAGCCCAATACAAGTTTTGCTTTTTGTATTTGGTGGAGGGAGAGGTGAGGTCTCTTAAAATCTGACAGAACCCGATCTTATTAGAGGAAAGATCGTTTTTTACACACTAAGGATCTCTTAGAGGTTTTTACACACTAAAACCCCCTTAGTGGCTTGACAGCGCAATAAGGGAAGCCCCGATATCTCAAATGGAACGCGCCGGTACTTCCCTTGAATGGTGCCCCTACGATTCTTGCTGGAACAAAATAAATCTATACAATACGACTTTAGACTAACATTACATTTAAAATTTTTGAATAACGATATTTTGAACCAATTGTGCGACTCGTGATCACGGCTAAACTGACCAGTTAATAAATATCTAAACAGTACCTGCCCGGACACGATAAAATACGAAACTAGATTTTTTAAATTATTATTTTTAGTTTAAAAAAATATATATTTTTAAAAAATATAGCTTATGTTGCTACATATTTTTCACATTCCCTTTAATAAACGTTTGAAGAACATATCACTTGCGCTTTACATAAAGACATACTATATTTAATTAGATTTACATTACCAAGCTTCGTTTTTTATTGAAGGTCTAACATGCTATAATTCCACTATAGTTGCATTTTTTTTATTATGAAAGAGTAAGAAACGGGCATGCAGGACACCTGTTGTTAAATGGTCACTGCAGCCCATGGATAACCATGTCTAATCTCAAATGGAACAAAAGTTCTATTTAAGGATGGGCGCGGATACGTTCCTACTCTTGAGGACTAAGATGATCGCCTCCAATAATGTGTATCCGACAACCACACCTCCCAAAACGAAACACAATACATGAAGAACATGTTGCTTTACGGCGGGTTATGAAAGTGGTGGTGGTGCCGCCCCGGGCGAACTCTAACAGCTCTACCACCTTTGCTGTACATATTGTTTTTATTACAATAATTCAAAACTACCGTGTTATACTATGTAAGTTACTAAGTTACATTAAGTATTACACTATTTAAGTTACTAAAACGTACAGATACCAAAATGCATGCATATGTACACTAAATGTCGTCAAATGTAGAAATGGATTTGAGATCGTCTGTAAGCAGGGTTCTGTTCAATTTGAGATCAGTTTCAGAATCACATGATAATCACTTACCACTTACCAGAACTACTACCTTACTTACGATGAGGAGCTGAACACTCTTTAGACCTTCCCGTATATAAAATAAAGGTGTGCTCACTGATGTTTGAAATTAGAATACATCCATTCCGGAACATATCACCGCCGAAAGTATTACGAAAAGGTGTCATGTCATATGATATATTGTTACTTGACATTGTATATTATACTTGACAGGCTCTATTCTTAATTTGCTATACACTTAAAAATGCAGGATATGAGAACGACTTACTTTATTATATAATATATTTTGACATATGTAGATAGTTTTTAACTTAAACTCCTAATGTACCCTTTGTTATTTGTGTGAAAATAGCACAATAAAATATCTTATTTTTCCCATCCCACAATTATTTTTTCAGGTAAAGGCTTGGATTTTACATAAAACTAATAAATTATACTTAGTATTTAGTTCTATGACTTATAAGGGAAGAGAAGGAAAGATGGTAATCTAAGTTGGGAAATTACGATTAAAGTGAGAACAAGACAGTCCTTCGGCTTCAATCGTGTAAGTACAGTCAGCATCTGTAAAACAAAAAAATAATTAAAGCAATAACTTATAAAAACAAGGTCCCGACCAAGCAATGAAGCATTTAACAGCTGAGTTGTTGCAATACGATAGTTTGAAAGACTTTTGACTAAATATACTTATATGTGATAAGTTGTTCATTAACTTAAATTACATTTGTTATGATATAATTATGATATTAATTGTAACAAGATCTAAGAATGTTATTTAGGAATTATTTTTATGCACCGTAACAAATTCGATCCAACTGTAGCCGTTTTCTATTTTGACAGCATGTAATATTATGAATCAATTGTATTTTTTTTATATTGAAAGAGTAAGAAACGGGCATGCAGGCCACCTGGTAGTAAGTGGTTACTGTAGCCCATGGACAACCACGTCCAATCACAAATAGAACAGAAGTGCTTTTTAAGAATGGACACGGATGCGTTCCTACTCTTAAGGACTAAGATGGTCGCCTCCAATAATGTGTATCCGGCAATCACACTTCCCAAAACCGAAACACAATACATGAAGAACATGTTGCTTTACGGCGGGTTTTGAGGGCGGCGGTGGTGCCGTCCAGGGCGAGCTGTAGCGACTCTACCACCTTTTGAAATGATATGAAATTATATATGTATATACTTTTTCTCTTAAAAATTAAAAGGCGTCCACCAACCAGGTGAACCGACGACTTGATAAAGATAGCGGGTAACCGCTGGATGCCGAGGACTCAGAACCGGTGAGAGGCCCCATCTAAGGGAGGCATATGCATAGCTGATGGAAGGATGATTTTTAAAAATGGAATGACAAAGATAACAACAGTAGCTATTAAAAAATATACTGTATTTTGACATGTTCAACTGTCTGTATATATTAGCCCTTAGATCCTATTAACACTATATAATCAAAAATTTAAAGATACATGCATTATCTATACAACAATGTAACTATTTATCGATAACGAAATTAATTAATAGTGACCATTCCCGTAACTAACGAATAGTAAGTATAAAAACGTTTTCTAAATCAGTTTCATATTTAAGTCAATACTTTATGATACTTGCGTTTTAACTTCTAAAATTGTTTGTCGCCTTCCGCTTATAACTTTTGACTTATGGAGTGATAAGCTTAAAAAATATTGTGGAAGTATTGCTTAGTAGAACTTAAAAAACTTTCAACGAAAACTGGTTTCACATGTGAACGTTGTTCGATACGCGCTTAGCAGCTTTATTTAGTAACTAGTTATGCTCGCAACTTCGATCACGTGTCTCAAATCAAATCAAGTTTTATTGCATTATTACAGGTATATTAATGGTTGTCGTACATATTTTAAACACATCTGTAATAACGTAAAAGCAACTGTAGTTATTCTTCATAACATCAGCTTAAAATTTCATGGAAAGCGATACAGCCATGTTGCATTTTTTAGGTTTTAATTATTTAACCCCTCATTTTTAATTTTGGAAGCCCTATTTTTTTTTTTTTTTCTTTAAACAATAGCCCAAGTTACTCCTTATAACATCATCTACCCGCCAATCACAATCTCGTCGTAATCGATTCAGCGGATTCGGAGATTACCTAGAACAAACAGGCAGAGCGAGTGATTGTTATATGTACCATATACATTATCACATGTATTCATTAAAAATACTATTTTGATATTACAAATAGACACATCAATTCTGTTTATGGGTATAGATTATTTCCATTAGTGCACTGTGTACAGTGTACACAAACTTTTTTGTTACAAGGATTTGACCGGACAAGTCGTGACAACACTTACAAAGCCTGTTTTGTTGCATGTTCTTGAAAATTCCTATGGCCCTACAAATTTAATTTACAAATGTTTGTACCGTAAACGAAGCACCTTTGAATAACTTTATGACTAGTATATATCGTCAAATCAAATAACCACTGTTATCTCATTAATGTACGATTAAACTAATTTAATTATAATTGATAATGCTTCCATCGGGACGTATAATGCTTGAAGTTCAAATCTCAAATGGGAATACAAAACGGCACAATTATGCTTATTTATTAATAGATAGATAATATAATAAATTTGTGAAGGGAATACTAGCTGCGCATTGTATAAATTGGCTCGCGAACAGAAATTCGCCGGCTTTTTTCTACCGGTCACCCTTAGCCAACAGGGCGCTCAAAGCCGATGTACTAATTTTACATTGTATCCTTGACATTCATTAAGTGTCTGTAAATACCTTACAATGAGATAAAATATTTGAATTAGAAAATTTGAAAATGAATAAAAAAGGAAAATGCAAATGACCATCCATGTACTATGACTAAGTGATATGTAACCTATGATATGAGCCAAGTGAAATGTGACGTATAGTAATGTAACTTTACAAGAGGTAACATAACATGAGTTGACGAGATGTGAAGTAACGTCACGTGTGATTTTTTAAGGTAACGTGAACTGAGATGATGTGACGTGAAGTGTTGGCATGTGACGTGAATTGAAGGGATGTGACGTCAGGTAACATGACGTGATGTTTTTACAATTGAAACCCGAACCACCAACATATCCAACCACTGCCATACAAATTTGTTGCAAGAAAAAACAAAATGAATACATGCAAATATTATTTTTTCAATAAACTCTAGTGTGTCTAAATATAATTTATTTTCCGCAACATCGATTTTGTTCAGTTTCATATTTCTTAATTTAAATTCTATACACATTTATATAGGTTTCCTGTTGATATTCACTTCAGTTGACGTTTATTCTCATTACAATAAAATTTATCAGAATAAAATGTTTACTGAAATTCTAATTGCACTTTTTGCGCTATCGATCCGAATTTTGGATAGCAGGTTTACTGAAACTGAAACCATACTTCAAAATGGAAATGATAAGTTTACCGCCAAAATGTTCACAGTGAGTATAGTATATTCCACACATTGTTAAACGACTATAAAAAAAAACAAAGTTTGATGTGTAAATAATTATAATTTTCTTACGTCTACTGGTAAATCAAATTTCTCAACCATATTTTATTTTATTTCATTTAAAAGACATAGCTGAATCAGTGCTATCCAACATTATTCAAGACCAAGTTTTTTTTATTATTAAAGAGTAAGAAACGGGCATGCAGCCCACCTGATGTTAAGTGGTCACTGCACCCCATGGGCATCCACGTCCAAACTCAACCGTTAGAGCTCGCCCGTGGCGGTGGTGCCGCCCCGGGCGAGCTCTAACGGCTCTACCACCTTTATTATTATATACTTATTAACCAAGTAGGTAACAACTAAGCTTATTTATTCAATGATCTTATGTACCTACATGAGACTTACGTAACTTCAGTTAACTTGGTAAGTCTAAAAGGTGGTGAATTTAACAACCTCATATTTTAATAATTATCGTAATCATGATTATTAAAGAAAGATAATATTTTTTTTAGGAAGTAGTCAAAAATAACAAAAATACAAATGTGGTGTTATCTGCTTTCTCCGTTTTAATCCCGCTGGCTCATTTAGTTTTAGCCTCGGAAGGACCATCACATGATGAACTATTGAATGCCTTCGGATTTCATGACGATGAAACGGTAAGCAATGTATTTTATTTATTTATTGTTAAAATAAAACAAACTCTATTAAAAAATGATAAAGTTTAATGATGTTATAAATCAGAAAATAATAACATTCTATTATGAGACGTTCCAAATAATAACATATTTATATCTTTTCAGACAAAAGCTGTATCGTTATTTATCAATGAAAAAATAAATTCGATAAAAGGGGTCGTGTTAAAAATGGCAAATAGGTTGTATGTCCGTATGAATTACCAGATTGACGACGAATTTGCCGAAATGTCGAAAAATGTGTTCCATACCGAAATTATTAAAGCTAACTTTAATAACAGAGAAAGAGTAGCCACAGAGATAAATAATTGGGTGAGTAGGAAAATGAAATGAAAAGGTTACCATTTGTTTCCGTTACAAATATATAAATATACTTATGTTCAACTTATATTCTCATATTGCAGGTTGAAAATCAAACAAATCATCGTATAAAAAATTTAGTTAGCCCTAGGTATTTTCGCAGTGACACGCGAGCTGTGCTAGTCGACGCTCTGTACTTCAAAGTAAGATATTTACAATAATAATTTCAGTTTTTTTTCTTGGCATCAACGGACAATTTATTTCTTTAGTTAAAATGTAGATAATATAAGTTCAAGTATAGCAACTTGTAGTTCTAGACAATTATTTAGTTAAAATACATATATTTCTATTTCTTTTTTAACAATATAAGGAATAAAGGTTCTATGTAATATTATAAGCTTTACGTCAGTCCTTCGTTATCCACATTCAGCAGAAGTGGATATAAGGCTGGATTTAAAACAAACTGTATTTCACCTGGCTGTGTACGTTGAACATACAGTAAATAAACAAATAACTTTATAGAAATAAAATATTATTTATGTCCTAAATTTAATTCCTTATTTTTCATTAATTTCACCTCTTACAACATTCACTTTTTTGTTGTTTCTATAAAACTAAAAAGTAACGTGCTGTAAAAATACTAATGTCATCCGTTAGTAAATTCGATAAAAGATTATCCATAAAAACAACAAGAAGTGGCGTCAAAGCATGCCATGGCTAACTCGAATTTCATTTAACTATTTCTTTATACATAAAAAACATAAAACATCTTATATTTTTCGTATCAGTGTGTAACGGCACATCGGATTTTATGTCAAAGATCTAATAAATTGCATATGGTTTACAAAATCGAATTGCTGTATATAGTATTTACTGACTATTCATAAATTGATTTAAATAATAAGATAAAATTGCGAAATAATAAAGCTTGTAAAAATGTGTTTATTTAAAAGCACATTTACAAGCTTTATTACATATGTACTTTATAAATTATGTTAACGTAATTAACATTTTTTAATGTTTATTTTCATTAAACGCCAATGTTTAGGGTATTTGGAAATACCGTTTCGACGAAAAAAATACGAAGGATAAAGACTTTCACGTTAATAATCACAAAACCATCCAACTCCCGACCATGAACATAAAAACTACCTATAAATATGGAGAAAGCGGGATTTTAAGGTGTAAGGTAGGTTAAGCGATTGATATTTTTATAAGTTTGTAGCGATCTCTACGAGTCCAAAATTTCCAGTTTAAATGTAATGTACATTAATTTTACAGTTGTTATCATTACCTTATGTCGGTGAAGAAACATCTTTACTCGTCATACTACCAAATGATATAGAAGGAATAGAACAATTATTAAAATTGCTTGAAAACCCTTTTATCTTTCGCACCGTAATCTATGGTATGAGAGAAGATACCGTTATAGTCAGTATTCCTAAATTCAACATAGAAAGTACTATTAATCTAAAAAGCATTCTAAATGAAGTAAGTAATTTCAAAACTATGTTAAACAACCAACTTAAGTTTTTACTTAAAATAAAATTGTGACTCAAATCTGACTGAAATATTTTGTACATTTTCTCTAAAGTATTTTTAATAATCCCAGATTAACGTAACAAAAATTTTTGGCGAAAATGCAAACTTAAAAAAACTATTGAAGGACTCAAGCGAAACAGTATATATAGACGGTGCTGTTCAAAAAACTTTCATTGAAGTCAACGAGGAGGGTGTTGAAGCTGCCGTTGCTAATGGTAATACTATACTAGAATAACTTTACTATTAATAAGTATAATCTCTTAGTCTTCATACATTATGCCTGATAAGATATAATCAATTGCTAAGCAGATGAGCGTCTGAAAAATTTAATACCTATATATTTTTTTATAAATTAGCCTAATGACAAGGCAGACGGGCCACCTATTGGAAAGCAATGACTATCGCCTGTAAACACTTGAAGCACCAGAAGAGTCGCCAATACATCGCCGGATTTAAAGAAAAGCTCTCTTTGCACATTTTAGGAGGTTGTATTTACATAATGACGACACACGCAGTATTAAACAATTCGTCAAAAGTGTTTTAATACATCAAAAGTACAATACCTAGTCAAAGTATATTTCTACCACCTCCAGAATTATAGTGTTGTAATTTACAATCCTTTTAGATATAAGCAGAAAAGAGCTGGTGCGCTCGAGTATCAAGGTACTTGATCAGCTGATTTCCTTTTTTCCAACTCCAAGCAAAACTCTTGTTCTAAATAATTTTGGCTCCAGATCACTTTACGTGAGGTGGGCTATATACTCATTTACTGTTACTGTGATGAATAAATAATGGTTTATTTCAGCAATGGTTTTCGGATCAATGCATCCATCTATATTTATTCCTGAACCGCCCAAAACCTTCATCGCGGACCATCCTTTTGTGTTTTTCTTGAGGGAGGGAGATAATATTTTGTTCAATGGAGTCTACTATGGATCTTAGGTACTTAAAAATAATTTTTGACGCGCTTTTGGGCAAGTACCATTGTATATATCAATTTGCCATGTAGAGGATCCCTGAACATATCCTTTGCTACGCACACAACTAAATTATTTCTATTCTGATACTGCATATGGTCTTTGTTTCTATGTGACACACACGATACAGGGAGTGCTTTTATATGTCTATTGGTGTAAAAAGCTTCAGTTTTGTTGAATTTAAAATTTTTACCTATTTTCATATTTCACTTTATTTTATTTTATCTTTCTTGTTCACAGGAATAAAACTATTTAAAATCTTAAAAACATGAAAACAGTGATCACCAGAAATAAATCAATAACATGAAAACGGTTCTGTATTTTATTTAATCTAATTTATTTATGGAATGGGATATTCCTAGCAGCAGTCTGAAATCCAACCTCAAATCATTCTACAATTTAAAGTATATAAAGCAGATTAAAATACTATATCATTTTACGAATCTATTGCCTGCATGTGTTGTTTACCTGTTTTTACTTAACCCATCGATGATCATTTGAAGAAAAATAGTTACCGTCGCCTCTGCATATTTTCAGCATCCATATGTTTTCAGAAAGGAAGCGATATTTCCTACGGTTTTTAAGAATTCCTGTTATAGTGTTCCGTTGGAATATGTCAGCATGAACATCTTTTCTCATTGTATGTCCTTGATTCGCGGTGTATGAAATTTAAGTGTAATGTAATTTATGTTATCTTCAAACGGCATCAACAGGTGGGTGTTACAAATAACATTAAATGAAATATAAAACGCCATCCCTACTACAATATTCATGTGAAAATTTGTCCGTTTGTTTATTTACTTGTATTTCTTTGACGCAAAACATACTGATTTTACTTCAAATTTTGTAAACAGTGTCCGTCCGTACTTATGGTGAATTACTCGCTCTATTATCTAGGTCCCTTCTAAAAACCAAAAACAATTTTTGGTAAATTAGATAGATAGAGAGATAAAAAAGATAGAGAAAATTGGTAAGATACTGGATAAGCAACGTTTATCATCAGTTTTCACTATATAATTATATACTATATAGTTTATAGCATATTTTGGATAAAGCTGCAGGTTGACTTTAGTTAACAATAAAAGCATAATTGCCAATTCTACTAATTCTAATGATAATATCAGTCCTTCATATAAGATATCGTAAAATGCTCACATAAATACATTAAGTTATTAAACTATAGCAAGTTCCCCGGTATTATCTCTTTAATTGCTTTAACCGTCGTCATTCATCTGCCGCAATCGGTTACTCTTGGAAACTTCGGCCATTCCGCAAATAGACGATCTCATCTTAACATTTGCGCTATCTATTATAAAAATAGCACTATTTTTGCAGATTTTGGACATTTTACATAAGTACCTTTTTTAATTAAAAGCTTAAATTTACATTATCACCATACCATTCTTCTACATGAGATTTTAGTGCATATATTTGCCAAATTTTCACATGTGGTGTCAGTCTTTTGTATTTATCCATATTTGTATTATTTCAAATTGGTCAAGTCGTGCATTCAGATGCCAATCTGGTGCTACATGGAGATAGTAGCGGATATCTATAGGCGGTAATGACCACTTACTACCCCAGGGCTTGCTTGCTCATTTTAGTAATATAAAAATACAAGGAAAAATACGCAACTTTTATACGTTGCATCTTAACTATTCTGAAACAACTCGGAATAAAAACAGAAATCATTTGAGAAAGAAAGAAAAATGTTGGTAATATAAACATTTTTAAAAACTAAGATGTTATCAAATCACGTTTCCCTTTCAACTGAGCTTACAAATAATAAGTAGGCTGTGTCATTCGTACGGCCGCGAGATGTGAACGTGAGCACATCTACCGAGCGGACAGAAATAAAACAATGTTTGTAATGCTTTATTTCTCGTAGTATTATTTATTCTTAATCACCGACCTTAGGCTAACTTGTTTTTCCTGTTCTTTTTGAGTTTCATTTCTTTTTTGTCCACAAGGGCAACAGCGTCTGAATTATCTTAGTAAAGTGATTGATCAGTACGATAATGAAAACCCCGGACTGTAGATTCGAAATCTGCTCGTTTATACTCAAACGACAAGAATCTCATTTAAGGTCATCATTAATCCATTTCTGTAACACTATTGTGCACTTGTTCCTCTCAGAATGAAGATTTTAGTTAGGGTGAATAAATTTGTAACTTTAAAACATCAAAGATCCAGATCAGGGATTCGAACTCGGGGCTTTTTAAGGGATATATCTAGCCTCCAAATCATTGAATTCTTTAGGATATTTTTATATGCAGTGAAAGAAATAATTACCAAAGTATTCAGCTTAAAAGAATATTCTCATTTACTTTAGCAGTTCAGCCGTAACCACAAGCCATACAACTGATTCGAAATATCAGCAATCAAAAGTCAAAAATCATTAATCATGAGAACAAAGTAAAATATAAAAATTGCGCGATAATATTTGTTTAAAATCATATATATACAGTAGAATCAAAGAAAAAGACCAATAGATTTTTTTCGTCGAAAATTATGCAGATTTTCTACATAAAACTTAATAAAAACACAATCAATGTGAACAACTAGATTCTATAAAAAACCAGTTCCTGCAATTAACGATGTATTTATCCAGATAAGAAATCTTAAAAATGTGCAATTACTTTAATGTATTTATAATATATTAAGTTATTAAAATACTAAGATTCCAATATCATCGCCCTAATTGCTTTAAACATCATCTTTCTTCTGTTGCAGTCGGATGCTCTTGAAAACTTAGCTCGTTCCACAAATCAACAAGGAATTTCATCTTGATTTTTATATTATCTTTTAAAATAAAAGGAATATAAATGCGTGCAGGTTTTTCGTTATTTTTCCGTTTTGTTATAACATTTTATACTTAAATACTTAGTCATGAAAGCCCTGCTACTCAGGCAGGATGCCCAGCATTGTAGTCCCTGGTACTGGTCCCTGTACATATTAAAAAAAAGATTATTTGCTTCGCTGATAAAGGAAACAGAACTAGGTAGCGTAGTGAACTGTATAATGAGGCCTAAGTGTTCTTACTTTGAGAAGAAACACATGACCGGCAATGAAACAGAACGACTTTATGATGAAACACATTTGTGAAAGAAAACGGCTTATCCGGTTTGAATGTAGTTTTTTCATTTAAACTGATTAACAAATAAAGAAGTTATGTCAACTTATGTCAATCGTCACAGGACGAACTCGCGGACACAGCTAGTAGCAAATGAATCTTAACTCTTATAGTTATGATATATGTGGAATATTGTGTTTTTTGTCAATATGCCGTTATTACGTATATCTTATGCGTTTATCGTTAGCCTATACATCTGACCATAAATACTGTTACAATTAAAAATAAACAAAACATTGCTTTTGAATTTGGAATCTGTCATATTTATACGATTTTTCATTGTGTTTTCTTATTTTGGCGCGAATATTTTGTGTTGGATTGGGATGATAAAGAGAACCGAATCGCAGTGATTGCATTACATAAAATGGGTATGGAGCCAAATACACTTTTTAAAATCCTCCATACGCTTGGTATTTTTCAAATGTTTGTGTACAGAGCTATTGACAGGTACAATGAAACCTCCTTTGTTTGTGACAGAAAACATCTGGCCGTCCACGTAGTGTTCGTACGAAAAAGACGATCAAAGCACTAAGGGACAGAATTCGAAGAAATCCTGTTCGAAAATAAAAGATTTTGTCTCGGCAGGTGAAAATAGCACCTAGAACCATGTCGCGTATTTTAAAACTTTATAACTTGCAGCCTATAAGAAACGCACAGTCATTTCTTAGAATATAATTTAAAAAATACAAGGGTGGTAAAATCAAAACAACTACTTAAGCGATACATAAAAAGAGGTTACAGAAAAAAAAATTGACAATAGTGCAATATTTTAACAAACAAAATGACCATATTTATGCTGAAAGAAGCTTTCCAATTAGTCAACAGAGTACGTAGGCTTTATCCGACTTCAGTGATAGTTTAGTGGGGTGTTAGCTATGAGGGAGTGACTGAGACCTATTCGAGTTCGAGCTCAGATAGTATTTTGGTCGTGTCTGTGGTTGTATGTGGATGTCTATGGGCTGCGACTACTTCACATCAGGTCGTTTGCATGTTCGTTTGCTACTCTTCACGCATAACAAATGTATTAAAAAAATAATTTTCTTTGTAACAATATATATGGCAAGACTAGGTATAATGTCCTTTTTGTGATAATTTTCTAGATGAATGTTCAATTAATTCCTACTTCCTTCCGTTGTGAGAACTGCAATGTCAAAATAAATTGCATGCTAACGTCGACGATAATGTACGTACGGAAAGAAGCAAAAGATCAATAACCGATTATAGGCAACATGAAGATTATCATCAATAGATTATCACCGACATAAAACATCGATTTGTTTTCGTAACTGTAATATTAATCTTTATTTGCTTAATATGGTGCAAAATATAGTAAATTTAAATTTACAAAATTATCTTATTTATTTTTTTATATTAAACGAGTAACAAACGACTGTGTGGGTCACCTAATATCAATAGGCGCTACGCCCCATGAACATTCTCATTCAACCCCAATGAGGACTGAAGTCCTATCTGATTGCAACGTTACTCATCATGAGGTAGATGGTCACTTTGCTTGTAAATCTACACGATACCTCTTCAGGTTACACCAATAACAATTTGTACATGAAGTATGGAAATGCATGTTCTGTACATTTAATAATTTTGCAATATTTTGGAAGACTGCTAATTCTTAAATATTAAAAGAGATTTCCATAAATTATTTAAATGTTTGTCCTTCGCTTTATTAAATAAAATAAGTACCTTACACATTGTTTTATGAAAACTTGCAATGTCGACAATTATATTAGTTAAGACAAAAATCTCAAACTGATGGGGCAGACTTTTAATTGCATTCAGAAGTAAATAGGTACGTTAATATAAACAGACTATGACAACAATTAATAAAGTATCTGATTATTTGTATCAATCGTCCATTATCAATGAATCTATAAGTGTTAAGTTATGACACGAACAAGGCATTTTAATCGATCATTCATTTATTTGAATTCGATATGGCATCTAGATTATTTGATCAAACCATCTATCTGGCCTGCTTAGCAATTCAATAACTCAGCAACAACATAATAAATGTAAAATTATTAGCAGTAACTATAACATCTTAGACACTTACAACAAATACACACACGTCTTTTTAATAGTAAAGTGAAAAAAACGAAAATTGTTGTACACCTGTACTGTATAAACTATTATTATATATATGTATTATTATTGTGGGTATAAACTATTAAAGGTAATCAGTGATTGAATGACTTACCGTTCATGATGTGTATTGCAAAGTATTCGGACTAACAAAAAAGCACCCAGATCTGTCGAGAGAACGCGAATGTGAATCTCTGTACGAAAATCAAGCGCAACAAATTTCTGTATATTGACCTTGACATTACATTGTCATAAAACATTACATTCAAAGAGATTCTAAGCGATCTTACATGGAGTGATTATGCATTTAGTAAGTGGGCAAATGAAACTGATTTATGCAGCCTGCTAATTAAATCATTGTTCTAACTTTAGACTCACTAATTATTTAACTAGCGTTATATAATTTAAATATATATTAAGAATATTACAAATATTATTTGTATTTCAATTTCACTTTATATAGAGTATTAATTTTATCAAGACGTGTGTAATTAAATCTCAATTCCAGTTATTCCAACATTATCACATGTTTCTCAAATTTTTACTTGGAAATAGTTCATAAAAATCCGTTTACCGAAAATCACTAATATATGTAGTTTGTATTTACAACACACAAGACAACGTATTAATTTATAAATTACGATTTATTATGCCTAACCTTATCTGTCTAAAGAAGGAAAGATCTGTTTATTTTCAAAGAAACAATAAAAAATAATTTGACAAATTAATAGCAAATATACCTAGACATGAGTATACGTAATACTAGTGACTCACCCCGGCTTCACACTGATAGTATTTTTCTGTTGTAGTGTCGCATCTCGCACTTTGATTATTTGTCATAGTTTTCATTTTGTGATAACAAGATAATATTTTAAATTGTATGGTGTCAAGAGTCTATATCACATCCGTCTACATAGCTTTCCACATATTTACATGACCAAATTTTCAAGTAGTAAACTGGATATAGTTAGCTATTCTTAAAAGATAGACATATTCCATAGGAGACTTTTTTTTGCACCTATAAAAGAGGAATATTCCACTATATATTATTTTGTTATATCTCAGAGGGATCAGACAGTATCTTCGATGAAAGGTCCTAGTCGCCTTAATTTTTTCCGAGATCCTCAACTTACACATATGATACACATAAACATTCCTTTTGAATCACTCGATCCATTGGTGAAAACGGCATTAGTGAAATCCGTTACATAGAAACATCTAAGCGTAAAGACGTCGTGAAGAGATTTTGTTTTATATTATCTGTGTAGAGATGTCAGAAATTGTTGTTTTCCTTAACATGTTCTGTGAATATTGTAAATGACCTGAACATGTACTAGGTATGTACACAAAGCTTATTGATACAAGAATCGGGCATGCAGGCAATAGATTTATTTATTTAAGACATCACCTTTTCAAAACCGGTTTAGTGTGGAGCCGGCGTCGGACGGGTCGTGACGATGAAGCTGTTTTGTTTCCTTCGTAAGTTTTTCCTTATTTACTTTTTTATTAAATTACCAATCGTCTTTTTTCAGTGTTATACTAATCAAATATATCATATTGTCGTATTATAAAAAATATTCTTACTTTAAAACTAGATATCTTAAGTACTTACTCACGTTTTTATTGTCATTTTAAAAACATAATAACCTTTAAATAGTGTAAATAAATCTATAAGTTACTAGTAGTTATTTTTAGTTTTAATTTTCTGTTTTCGTTAACAATATATACGACAACATTATTAATAACATTTTTAACTTAAAATATATAAAAGTAATATATTTTATCTACGTTGCTGCGAAATCATAAATTGTTATTTAACAACTAAATCTAATTAACTTTGTGATATAACAATATATTCATTGTTATTTTAAATATTTTCACTCTATTGAAAAAATAAATATATACAAGAAATTAAACCATTAACTGCTATAAAATATGTAAAATTAATGATAATGTATTTAGTGTATAACAATATTTTAGTGTATTTTGTACAATCATTCTTCGTAAATAGGACAATTTTAATTAATAATATATTTATATTTAAATTATATTGACTAATTTTGATTGATTACATTATTAGGAATTATTATTAAAAATCCGATATTGATAATGTTACAAAGCAGAAATTGCAAAATAAATTAATTGCCACAAGTGGACAAGCAACCCCCTTATATTTTATTTAACATAAAATACATAAAAAATGACAACATTTTGAAATAAGCAGTCGTTTGTACTTTTCTATTATATACCTCGTTTTTATTATATCGTGTACAAAAACCTATAAATAAATAAAATAAATAACAATGTAATTTAAAAGACAAATTACCAATTGAAATGTCGGCGCACATTATTGTGGGTAAATCACATTATAAAAAAGATAAAAGAAAAAACGTCTAGCAACACAAACTCGATTGCATTACATCATCTCATGGTAGATAAACCAGAAATCTATAGATATAACATACTGTTGTTTCTGTAGTAGGTAGGAACTTACAAAACAAACTCGCACAAATAAAAATGAGTTATAAGAAGCCTCACACCATACGATAATGTATTTACTTGTCTTTGACTAGATTTTTTATTCTATATGACATTTAAAGGTGGGAGAACTATAGTTCGGCCGGGGAAGTACCACTGCCGCCCTCATAATCCGCTGTAAAGCATTACTTGTTTCGCAAGCAACGTATCCTAGGTTCGAGCTCAGATAGGATTTCGGTTGTGTTTGTGGTTGTACGTGGATATCTATGGGCTGCGATTACTTAACATCAGGTGGTTTGTATGCCCGTTTGCTACTCTTCTCACATACAAAAAATGTGGAGAAATAAATGGCTAGAGCCTGTAACGGTTCGACCGGGAAAGACCACTGCACTTAATTTTAGCAAAAAGCAATTCTTGGGTTTCATTTCTTAGGAATGGTTACCGTAAGTAAGTAGTTCCTGCCTGCCTGTAAGTAAGGATAAAGGATCCTCGAAATCACGATCGATATTAGTGGGGCTCGATATTAGTAGTATCGTTCCCAATATGTGATTCGGAGAAGACTACAAATTATGTTAGCTACAAGTTGTCGTACCTGAATAGGAAAAGTGGGCTTAGGGAGCAAGTTGCTACGAGCTTCTAGGGGCACCACGAAAGGAATGTAGTAGTGCGTTCCATTCGAGATCCCGGGGCTTTCATTACTGCAAAGGAGATCTTAGCGAATAAAAATGAAATAAAACCCGTTATTTCTCCCACAATGGCGCGTATTCTTAGAAGATTCCTCACCAAATCACAAACGAAACAAGAAAATGTGTGGTTGCCGGCTCATGTACATTATGAGACTTCGTAGTCCTCAGGTCTAATAACGCACCTTTTATAGGGTCCAGAGAAGACTGCGGTTCTATATAGAGTTAGTTACAGAAAAATATATGAAAAACTGTACCAAAATATTCAAGATGATCAAATATTATTAAACTTTTATCGAAAAATAATGTAATTTGGAAAGTCTCAAATTGTTTTAGTATATTTTTTACGATTACCATCACCTCCCAAACTTACTCACTTTTTCATGCAGAGCGCTATATTAATTTTAACGCTTGCTGTACTCAGAGCCCCACACAAATCGTCGGTATCATGGATACCTAGATCCAGAACAGAAATCAAAATTTATCATTTAAATATTTGAACCTGCAACCGATATATCACACCGATATAGTTACGGCTGCACCACGCGGGGCATCGCGTAATAGAATACTATATCCACAATCGTTCTCAAAATTGAGACGAATCTCATAACACGATTCATCTGTTAAAATCCGTCATCACATGTATCTATATACATACACATAAACGTAAACACATGTTTACATGTTATATTAAACATGTCGTTTAAATGTTATATTATATTATATAGTTTCAATGTTTTTATTATTGCAATTAAAATAGAAATAATTATATACCATATATATGTACACCTGGGCCCGATCCTACTAGAGAAACTAGTTGGACCTTTCCTTAATGTTTTAACGTAGTCATCTCACTCGCCCGATTGTGTTTGTGATAGCAGTAATTGATTAGTTTTATACTTTTTTAAACGAGTTATGTATCAAACCTTGACCTTATGATAACATACATTGTTTAATGTTTTTGTCAACTTCTGATTAATTCCATTTTACTGATAACACTTTGATTCAAATTGTTTATTACCGTACCGATTGAAACAAAGAAATTTTAATGAGTGCATGATGTTTACTCATATTTATAAGCCGAAATGCTGATACTTTTATTTTGATGATTCAGTAATCCTGTGCATGTAATCAAACTTAAATTGATCATGATATTGTGAAAAAAATAAAATGAAAATATTGGGTCGAGAATCAATTATTACCATCAATGTGAATTTTGCATGTGAAAATCATTTTAAATGTCATAAATATTTTGTCGTAGCGATAGTTCTATGATCACAGTTATTTCTTTATTCTGTTTTAAAATTTCTTCGATAGTACATTTTAAAATCTTGTTCATGAAAGGAAATTCTATTTTATATAATCTAAACCCTGACTGTATTTTATAAATTGCATTTTTTATTTTAAAAATCTATTGAATATTTCGATTACACCATAGTTTAAGTAAATAAATTCTCTGTTACAGTGTTTATCAGTGCCATTGCCATGGCCGATGACACAAACCTTGAAGAAGTGCTTCACAAAGGAAGCAATCAATTCACAGCTAATATGTTTTCAGTAAGTAAAGCGATAAGAAAAATATGCCATTATGTACTGTGTCTCAGGTTTTACTAATTTACCTATCATATAACAGTTCGTCTGTGCGTAAATCAAAATATACGTACATACATCTTATATAATATGTTAATATGTAAATAAGCATAAATGGCTCTTTTAAAAATCCTTTGTGCATCTTAAATGCAAGTCGTAATATCCTTGGCACTTTTTAACAATGCCTACTAGTTCACCTTACGTTATTACTTACCTCGCTTTATAAATTTAACGTAGGTATATATGTAGTTGATAGTGTGAGGCTAACCTTTGATGAACATATTATTTATTACAACATTACAAAACTACGTACGATGTTATTTAACGAACACTTTATTATGAACGTGCTTTTAATGAATAAATCCATTGGTCCAATTTACCCTATTTCTTCATCATCGACCCATTATTGTCCCTTATCTGGCCTCAGAGCCTCTCCTAGATTAAGAAAGACTAGGAAGGCCTGATTTATAGAAGCCAACATACGGCCAAAGTAGATTGGTAGACTTCACACACCTTTATGAACTTTATGAAGAACCATCAGGCTTTTAGGCTTAATCGCGATAATTTTATGATACTTTCACGATTTGTAACTTCATTGTTAAAGTATAATTAAATACTTAATTAATACGCACAAAATCTTGTGAATTCAGGAGTATTTTTTAAAATAAATGTCTTTAAAATTAAGAATGTATATATTTTCAGGAAGTTGTTAAGGACAATCCTAAAAAAAGTGTAGTTCTATCTGCATTCTCCGTTATGACTCCTTTGGCCCAACTGGCCTTGGCTTCAGTAGGACCGTCTCACGATGAACTTCTGCAGTCTATGGCGTTACCAAATGATGAAATTGTAAGTTAACGTTTTTTACTGATGTTTTTTTATTTGTGATTTCATTAAGTGCAACAAGTCTTAGTCATAGGATTTATAATGCATTTGATAATAAGAAGATGTTAAGTTAGATTTTTATTCCTTTTAGACAAAAGCTGTATTTACTCTAGTGGACACAAAATTAAGATCAGTTCAAGGCGTTGAATTAAAATCAGCAAGTAAAGTATACATACCTTTGAAATATGAACTAAATCCTGAATTTGCCGCTGTATCGAGGGATATATTCCACTCTGAGGTTGCGAACGTAGACTTCTTAAAAAATGAGGCAACTGCTAAAGAAATTAATACTTGGGTAAGTCTAGATAATAAGCCTAACGATGATTTTAAATGTAATCACTAGTATAATTAAATGATTTAGTCATTTAGTCGCTTTGAATTTACTTTTCTTATATATAATGAACATTAACATATTTAAAAAACCGGTTAATAGTATGTAAAACAAAATTAATTTTGATCCATTTTATAGGTAGAGGACCAAACAAATAATCGTATAAAGGATTTAATCGATCCTTCAAACCTAGGCCCCGATACCCGAGCAGTACTCGTAAACGCTTTATACTTCAAGGTTCGTATAGATATATACTAGTTCACACAAAACTACATAACATATACATATATAAGATAAGATTAGGCATATCGTATAGAAAATTGATAAAGACGACACGAGGATCTATTTGCTTGTTTTTTAACTATTATGTTTGGAGCTATTTATTTTATATTTAATCTAAAAAGTTACGCATAAATGCTATAAAGAAATAAGTTTTGAGTTGGGGACATTTTTATTACATCTCACTCAATCAGATGATACTTATTCATTAAGTATATAATATACATAAATGTCCTCACTAATGTCTTATAATAAAATTTTACATTGCACTATTTTTCAAAGGGTACCTGGGTGTCTCCATTTGGAAAACATTTTACCCGAGACTGGGACTTCCATGTTTCCAAAAATAAGTCCGTCAAGGTACCTATGATGTATAACAAAGCGTCATACATGTACGGAGAAAGCGATGTACTTAAATCAAAAGTGAGTACTAAAAATTTTTTTATGTAATTATGATTATGTTTTAAATATTTTAAAGAAGAAAGCATAGTTGCTCTTGGGAATGAAAATAATAATCGTCATGTGTTAATAGCTTTTGGAGATGGACTACGTTGGAGAACAATCGTCGATGCTTATAGTACTGCCTGACAACGTGGATGATATAGAAGTATTGCTGGAAAAACTAAAGGACCTCTCTATACTAGACGATGAAGTCAAAAAAATGTATGAAGTTGATGTTGATGTTTCTATGCCAAAATTCAAAATTGAAACTACTACTGATTTAAAAAGCATTTTACAGCATGTAAGTTATCATAATCTTTAATCCAATGCTTTGCCTGTACTAACCCCATTTATTCTCAGAATAAGACAAACTCAAGCTGGTGATGAACGGGATGGTAGACTTCATACAGACTCGTCCATACAGATTTACATTCCTACTTTTTTCTTTACCTTTAATACTAAACCCCTAGGTTGTGTGTTTATACCTAAACCGTGCTCCTTAAAAATGTGAGTACAATTCAAGGAACAAAGCGTCTATATAATAAGTATAATAATTAACTGGAAAAGCTTACACCACAGAATTTGCTTTTTTGACGAAGCATTAGCCAACATCGCTTACAATAAGCTTAGTAATAAATGTATGGACATTTTTTTTTAATCTGCGACCAACATAAGGCAAGAAAAGAGAAAATAATGAGAACATATATTTGCTCCATTCTCATTCATACCTATTTTATCACTACCATGACTTCACTTTTCCCTATATTTTCCGTATAGCCCAACTAATTTCGGAGACAAACGGCTTAGTAAAGTGTGCAGATGAGACTGTCTAGGAATACAGAAGTGAAGCCATGTTAGTTATAAACTTTATTACATACAATTTATGAAGATTCGAATAATAGATAAAACATCCCAGAATCAAATACGATCGCTAATATATGTATGTTTGTTATTAACCTTTTTAATTCGATAATTAATAATTTCAGATGAATGTTAAAAAAATATTTAATGCTGGTGAAGCGAATTTACAAAAACTTTTAAAAGATCCCGATGGTCTTTACGTGAGCAGCGCCACTCAGAAAGCGTTTATAGAAGTTAATGAGGAAGGTGCCGAAGCTGCTGCTGCTAATCGTACGTGTATACATACTTTCATATTTCTCTTAATAATACATTGTAGAAAGTATTTTTCATTATAATATTTAATCATAATTATTGTATGTCGTTTTTTAATATTCATGTCTTCTCAAATTTCCAAAGTATCCAAAACCTTTTACTTTTTTAACGTCATGTGGTAAAATGTATGCAACATTTTTTAATCTCGTAAAAATATTTCATTTATTCAAAAATATCTATATATTATCTTGTATCACTTTTTTAGTTTCATCATATATATTGAATCTACACTTGCTGAGTTACCTCTTACCACTTCCCTTCACTCATTAGTGTTTAAAGTCTACGCCTGGAAAAAGCTTGTCCTATTGCCGCCGAGTCGAGGGATACCCATTCTTCCTATCGCCTAGATATGGTCGCCATACCATAAAAGGTTCCACCTTTGGTCTTCATTGCCGGTTACAATCATCCTAGTATTGAAACCGACTTATTGCTACTTCAGGCACCTTATTTTTCCTCCCCTGTACCTTGCCTATTTTAAATCTCATATTTTGAAACGATTATTATGACTTGTATGAATTAATACTATTTTTTTTTACAGAGTTTGGTATATCCTACTTAAGCGCTGTAATCAATGTCAAGGAATATAAATTCGTCGCTGACCATCCGTTTGTATTCTTCCTGAAGCAAAATGACAACATACTGTTTAGCGGAGTTTACTTCGCCTAAGTATATATTTTATGAATAATTATGAACAAAATACTTTAATAATATAAACATAATAATGTTATAGACAAATAAGATTTTTTTTCTTCAGTGATTCCTAGGATTAACGGGGTTTCATTTGATAATATATGAACCATAATTTAGAAACAAAAGTTATCTTTATCATTACAAAGACAAATTTTATTAGATCTGTTACCATGCCTTAGTATACTAATTTTCAATATCCATTATATGCAGTGTATAATTAAAAATGATCTACTAATTTAAAGGTCACTCCTAAATCATTTATTCAATTGGTATCTTATTACAATTATACACTCTAGAATTTATAACTGTATTTATCTAAAAATTAACACTGAAAAAATATTTTATGTTACAGAACAAATATCTAAGCGACTGCAAAAGTCTACGAGATCAAAATTATTGAGTAAATAAACACTATAATCGTAATAGTTTTTTTTTTTTATATAACCCTTTTATGTGGTACAAATCTACAGGCAGTAACTAACTATATTTCGACCAGGTAGATACAACCGTCACCCTCACAATCTGGCGTGGAACAATTCTTGTGGTTCAGTTAGAGAGGTATGGTTGAGAGTACAATTATAAGCGAGGTATTCATCTTAGTGTTAGGAGTGGCAACGCATGTATGTACGATAGTTTTTTAATCGGCACGGTACTTATATGGTCGTCGACAATGCCATTTTCCCAACCGAAACACGAGTTGCTTCACGGAGGATTATGACGGTGACGGCGATAACTTCCAGGTAGAACTATAGTTTTACCACCTGTCAAAACTTTCAACTGCGATTTTCCATCATTCTAGTCCATTTACCCTATCGCGAAGTATTTTAAGGTTGTATTTTAAGATATATGACACAGACCGACAAATTAAAAACTTTTGACCGTTGTTGTTTTAATGAAAATTATTGTTCGTTTTTTGTATCCTCAATTCATAAACATGATAATTCTTTTTTCAACATATCTATTTTTTCTAAAAAATAAAGCAATATTTATTTCAAATTTATAAAAATAATAAGATTTGTTACGTTATATATTTGTTTAAATATTAAAAAGTAAATGTCACTTACATTTAATACAATGGAATTATTTTATTGAATTTTTTCTAAATGCAAAATATATTTATTACACCAGTACTATGAAACTATCATGTGTCACAGAAAAATGGATCTAAATCGGGAACAAATCCGAGCAATCCGTTCTTACGATTTCAAATGCAACTTGGACCTTGTGCAACGTGCAACTTTTTTTGGACAAGCCGCCTTCAAAGGACTCTAATCTTCTGTGTGAGAAATGAATTTTTAGTGAAAACTGTCTAATCTGTTTTACTATTTATTGATTTTCGTACATATTAAAACAGTAATCTATTTTTGCTTCATTCCCTGTCACGAGGAAATGTTTGCCATTTGATATCAGTACAACAGCACAACTATCGTTGCCCCAAAGAATACCAATAGAATGTACCACAATCACCTTCATAATTCATTTGTTCCGCTTTGAGAGGTATGACTGCCAAGTGCACTTAAACGGAGGTAATCAGATTATAAGGTCAGTAGTTACAACGCATTTGCGTACGATATTAATAAGGACATAAGTCCGGTTGAGCTATATTATTATAACATTTGTTGGCCTGCATGCTCGTTTGGTACTTTGCCAACATAAAGAAAATAAGCTTGGCAGGAATCTAAATTTATACTATTACATATTAAATAATTTGTGCATTCATATAAAGTTTGAAATTAATATCGGTTTTATCATTTTAATTGAATAAAATAAAAATTGAATAAAAGCGTAAATTCAATTTATATATATTATAGGTTATTGAACTTGTTGACATCAATTGTCCTCAGATACATAAAAAAATAAATGATGCGTTCAATACTCATAGCCCCAATCTAAGATTCTCTGCTTCTCGGATGCCATGGATCCACAAAATACATATATATAAACACCGAAAACCAAAACTGATATCTAATCTAATTTATCCCTGGCCAGGAGTGGAACCCGGAACCGTCAATGTGTCAAACCTATATAGCAAATATAGCAAAAACTACCTTTTATTACTTATACTTGTAAAATATTTGCATCAGAGTTAACTATGACGATCATTTTAAGATTTGAAGAAGTTTATTTATTTTATACAACTTACATTATTCATTGCTAATTCATGTTTCCGCTATATTATAAAAGCAAACCTATTAGTTATGCGTAACAGCCATCAATAAATTACATAAAACAACCTAATTTCAAGCTTCACATGTTTTGGAATTGATACAGAATGAAGCATGCAATATAAAAATTTATATAACTCCAAGCTAGCTGTTTTCAGTGGTATTTTACTGCGATTAGTTTCGGGCCAGCTACGACAAAATGTATTTTAAAAAATGTCCTTTATATGGTAAGTTATCAAAATGATACAATTGTTTTTTTATAAACCATTTCTAAAAGGATGTTCGCAATCCGTTTTTTTTTATTTTAGTAACTGCATATTATGTTTCATCACTTAGAATAACTTTTTCATTTGAAGTAATCCTTTTTGATCCCAAAGAAATTTCTAAAGAAGAATAGATTACAATTGAATAATAGGTATATCTATGTTGCAAATCTACCAGACAACAATACCTCTTCAACAAAACCCAAGAATCGTTTTACTGCGAGTTATGAGGTCGGTAGGAGTATGTTTCCTATGGAATAATAGTTCCACTGTCTAATAAAAATCGCCACCACATATGCTTCATATTTGGTTATCACAAAAAACCTCGTACACTATTGAAATATTCGTCTAATTATCAGCGACTGTAATAGGTCTTTAATGAAGTAGATTTTGTTCCAGTGTTTATACTCATACTCAAATTTACTTTAACACTTCCACATGATTTAATGGGGATCCTTCGGAAACAAAATAATTTGTTCACTGGGAAAATGCTCGTTGTAAGTACCTATTTATATATGATACCAAAATTAACCTGGGGATTTACACGCATAACAGGAACCCAGCTTAGAGAATGCCTGCTATAAGCTGGGTAACAATAAGTAATTTTAATAATAGCTTATTAAAATTTGGTTATCTTAACTATAATCATTTTTATAATATAATTTTTCAAATCCAAAGAGAAATGGCGTGATAATGCATAGCCCGAAACAAGAGATGTAGAAAATTTGAGGTACCTTATATAAGCAGAATGAATGTAAAAGAAACAATAAACAAACAGATTACGTTTCAGTTTTATATGATAGCAAGTATAAGGATGTAAGATTTTTTGCCGTATACTGCCTACTTTTTGAAGATTTTTTTCGAACTTTCACACACTAATTTTAATTATTAACAAATCGAAATGAGAATGGTATTCAAATTGGTCTCATTGAAATGGTACATAAAACTTACGACACATTTCCATGCTTGGAAACTCAAACCTATATTTCCTTCGTGCCCAAATAACAATCCTCAGATAACAGACCTAAATAAAAATCTAGATAATAATTTAGATGAATATTCTGACTTTCCGTGCTCATTTTCATCTTTGTGCTCTTTTGTGAACTGAAAATATATTTCATTAAAATCTTTGTAAAAAGTAGAAGCCAAGCATATAATCTACCCGATAGTATGTCGTCGCTGCCACACAGGGACAATTGTAACCAACTTCACATACAACAGGAGTCTCACCTAAGGTCGACCACAAACACGTTGTTATACCTAAGGACCAATATAGCCATAAGACAACCATATTAGTCCTCAGAGGAAGCGGCAATAATCGTTTATCATCAGGCTGACTACAAGCTCAATTATAACCTCAGATTCATAAAACTGATGCACCAAACACAGTGCGTGTTATTAATTACATATTCAGCATTCATATACTTACTTTCAGGCTCAACTGCAAGAAAAACCAGGCGTTAACGTCGTTACGTCAGGTTTCTCCGTATTGACTCCTTTGAGCCTTTTAACAATAGCCTCGGAGGGACCCACTCACAAGGAACTTATAATGGGCACCGGGCTTATGAATGACAATATCGTACGTAAATATCCCTTTTTTTAATTCATCACACTTTTTTTAATCTTTTTAACTTAACTTTTTAAGTAAATAAAAACTTGTAAAGTGATTAAACGTTATCTAACAAATAAACATGTACATATATGATAATTTATTTTCTTTTCATATTTACATTACATGATGAAAATCTTAAAACTAATTACAATAAAAACCTAACCTAAACAATATAAAGGGATTCCGTGCCCGTGCGGCATGGTTCAAAGGACACTAGCTGCATTCCCGCGTTGGATAGCAATCGCAATTCTCTGCGCGAGATGTATATACTAGTGTTAATTCTAGGTTTGGTGATTTTTCTTTTATTTTCCAGATACTTGCAATTTTTTCATTACTTAAAGAGAAATTCAAAGTATTAGATTCAATTCAATTTAATGCGGCAAACAAAATATTCATAAATCAAAATTATGAATTAAACGATAACTTTGATGCTATATCCCGGGACGTATTCGCGACTCAAGTACAAAATGTTGATTTCACTGACGATCGAACTACATATGATATTAATAGTTGGGTGAGTATCAATATAATATCAAAAAATTGGAATATCATTTAAAAAAATATATATATTCAAATTATCTCTTTGTCACAGGTTGCTGCGGAGACAAATAATCGTATCAGACGATTGATCTTACCAGGATCTTTAAATAATGTAAATCTTCTTCTTGTTAACCTCTTACACTTCAAGGTTTGTTTTGAACTTAAATACATATGTATATGCGAAATAATAATGTATAAAGTTTATAGTCTACTGAATAATTTGAAATTGTAAATCTTAATATTGTTTGCGATATTACTGCAAGTTTAGAAAAAAAAACAATTTTCATAATGTTTCCATCCTTCTTAAGCACAAGGTCACCTATCGAATATAATAATTTCCCTACCTCACAACAAATCGGTATTTCTTATAGATGATTTGAAAACAAGTGTCTTAAAGTATCTGTATATAGTTCATTTATAGGGTTATATATTGAACATCGCGAGGGCTTACAATAATTAATTGAACCGCCAGTAAATAAATATTCACTTGGGAGTATCTCACGTTATTTTGAATTTGTGAAGAGAAAAGGAAAACAAAAATCTAGAAGTATTTAATATATTTTAGAATAGTAGCAAACGAGTAATTGGACCACGTAATGTTAAGGGGTGCCTGCAGCCAACAGAATCACATTCAACCTCAAATAGAACTGTCCTGAGGCCGTTTGTATACTCTGTATCAATTCAGTTCAATAAAAAGATAAACAAACAAGTTTCAAACTATACCATAAGCTTGTATAGTAAAGTGCTATTATGAACCCATGAAAAAATCAATTAAATGATGGAACGTTTGGATTTGATTCACTAAATTAGTTAAATAAATATGTTTTATGATTTATTTTAGTTTGGAAATCATTGAAAACAAATTCATAAAACATACTATTTTGACCTCGATATTTTTGACTTAGATATAATTGAGAGTATTATATTTTGGTTTCACTGAAACCTGGCATGTCTGTCCGGTATTTCTTCATCAATGTTGATCAATTGTACCCACCAGTTCTATTATAATTTGAGTATTTACAACATAAATGTTACTTAAATGTACGTTATAATCTTTATAACTATTTAAAATTTGTTATCGACAAATTATATTTAATTTTACATAATATCAAACGTAACGACATTTTACTTTCGTTGAAGTAAATTTTGAGTACATTTTGAGTAAATTTTGAGTAAATTTTGAGTCCGGTATTTCTTCATCAATGTTGATCAATTGTACCCACCAGTTCTATTATAATTTGAGTATTTACAACATAAATG